>LPNX010289114.1:11268-42071 GCA_001517045.1 Pseudotsuga menziesii
TAACTTTGTCATCTTGGACGATGAGTCAATTCTTTATTACTGTTCTAGTTCTTATATTATATAACTTGGCAGACAACAGAAAGCCTTGGGAGTCTGGTACTATGCCGATCACATCCGAGGTCTTTGCAACTCATCAAAATTTGATACTCTTGTGATCATGTGGGCTGTAGACTTGACACTATAGCTTGGGACTAAAAGTACTTTGGAAATGTCTTCACCCAAACAAAGAAAATCAGGTTTGGGGAAGGCTCAGTTAGGTAATGTAAATTGACTAGAATATGTACTTCTGATTCTTTGCTCTTGTCCTTCAAATAACTTGTTCCTCTAGACATTAGAGTCTCTCTTGTACTCATGTAACATGTGGGCTACAGAGATGGCAGACTGTTAATCGTGGGTATGAGTATGAGATCAAAAGTGCTACGTTTTCTAGTTACAGTTATATAAGGTGCCACTTCTACAGAACAAAAACAGGTAGAAATCCCAAACTCATAAGAGAAACATTAGAAAAGACATCTCTGCCACATTCTGCATGTCTGTCTTTGATTCTCTGCTTTCCTAGTACTCTTTATTTTGAGAATAAATAAAGTCTAATGATGTCAGAAGCACTGCCAGGAGACATCTAAGCATTGTTTCAAGTCTGTCTAGAATAAATGGTTTTATATCCATCAATAATTTTAGGCTTGTGATCACTGTTCTGATCACTTTTGCATAGAGTGGCCAAGCATGCATTCTCTTTGTTGTTGACATTATATGGCTGCACATCCACCTCACAAAAATAAGCAAAATTTGGGCCTGTGTTATGAGAAAATTTAGCATGTAATTTGTTGGATCACCAAGAGGGCCTAACAATTGCATTGATGTCAATAGATAATTGCAAAGATATTCAACACACAACCCTATCGATTCCTCTAAGAAGGATGCATTTAGGGCTATTAAACCTAACTCTATCCCCTGTTCAACAAGAAACGATATGAGGTACTGCAAACAAAAATATAAGTACCAAAACAAACTGATCCAGAAAGGCTATAAAACAGAAACAAGGAAAGTAGGTATTCTTATGGTCTAGAAACATAACAAGCACAAAAATTGTTTTGGATAAGTATGATAGCTCTCAAGCATGAATGAACTTACAAATTTTTTGTCAAACATTGACAAAGCTAACACATTCATCCATGATTTTAATGCATTCAACTGAAAATCTACAAGACAAGAGGCCCTATTTGGACGGCTCAAGATTTCTAGTGTCTTTTCTGCTGCAGCTGTGAGTCCTTTGTCATATGAGTGAGGCCACCAATCTATACCCAATTCTGTTTTAAGGACTTTGGTATCATAAATATACTTATCTTCACATAATGGATGAAGCTATTTTAAATGGAAATGTTTAATAGTATGCAAAATTGAATCTATCTCCAACTTTATGAGGTGCTCTGAAACTCTCTGAAAGGAACCTGGAGGAATTTTTCGACCTTCTAACTCCCCTTGAAGATGATAATATAAATCATTTACAATCAAAGCATGGAGTTCCATACCATAGCTGCCAATCAAACATAGATTATTCTTCAGCTTTCAAATACACAACATTATATATAGAGAATTACCAAGAATACTATCAAAATTTCATATAGCTAAAGAAGATATGCTACACAATACTAAGGAAAAATGAAGCAGATGGCAACATTGAGATAGGTGAACATAATAATTTTTCAGCATCTTACAGTAGGTACATGCCAACATACAACACACAGAATGCAACTGCAAAATCCCATCCTGTCCTTCAGCACTCATATATGACTTCAATATTAAAAGTGAACACAGAATGCAAACACAACCCTGTACATTAAATTTATGTATGCTTCCTTTCTAAATCCCGATGTACAAAACCATGCATATTAACAATCAATATAAGCAAAAGGAGAGAGCAGTACGTATTCTTTGGATCACTGCCAGTGATAATTCGCCACTCTTCATATTCCAATGCAGGAAAGCAGATTTTCATAGTCATGCTTCCCACAAGATCATCCCATTTGCTCTCAATTAGGTTCAATATAGCCTCAGCCTGTTCTGGAGTAGTTAGAGATGTTACTATAGCCCAAAGATTCCCCAAGGAGGAAAACTTGAAATCCATGTGAGCAGGCTGAAGGTTCCCAATTAGGAATCCTCCTTGATCAGGCATCCAATTAACAAGCCATGATGGAATTTGGTCTGGATAAATATTGAACTTGTTGACAGCTTCAGGGGTATATTCTTTTGTCTTGTATCTATAAATTTCATTGAGCTTTATCGTATCAATCCAATAATACTCTCTGATATGAAAAGCCAGTGCACTTAGCGTGCTATTTACAGCCCTCAGTGAGTTCTTTGATCCATCATCAACAATCATTATTTCTTGTGCACAACGAAGAGCATAGTAGAATAAATCCTGCAATGCAGCAATATGAAAATTAGTTTCATAATTTGCGATTCAGGAACACTAGGAACACTAGACATTCAAGGACAATGATGAAATTTAATGTGTTAATATTGCTCATCTTTTAAAGGGTTCTAGCTCAATGGAAGAGCACCTGCCTTATAAGCAGGAGGTTAGTGGTTCGATTCCTCCATGCCCTAATGATATTACAATGTATTTCTAAAGGTAAAAAATGTAGTAGTGCAAGATTGATGCAATATTAGACGCAACACTAACTGGAAAAGATGATGTAAAAGTAGACGCCACACAAAACACAAAAGTAGATGCAAAAGTGGACCTTATGTCAGACGCAAATGTGGACACAAAAATGGATGTTACACTAATCGCAAAATTGGATGCAAAAAAAGACTCAACACTAGACACAATTAATGACTCAAAACTAGATGCAATACTAGGCCCAAAACTAGATGCATCAGTAGATGCAAAAGTGGACTCCTAACTAGACGTAAAATTGGACATTAAATTGAGCACAAAATATGGTGTATTGATGGACATAAAACCATGCGTAACACCAGGTGCAAAACTGGAGGCAACACTTGGCGCAAACAAAAATTTAAAACGAGACACAATATTGGATGCAAGATGGGACGAAACATTGGATGTAAAACTAGACGTAATATTGAATGCAAGATGGGATGCAACATTGGACACAAAATTGGATGCAATATTAGATACAAACATGGTTGCAAAACCAGTGACAACACTAGGCGCAACACTGGGTGCAACATTGGACTCAAACATAGATGCAAAAAAAGACATCAACCAAGATGCAACACTAGGTGCAAACCTAGATGCAAAATACGACATAAAACGAGATGAAACATCAGGCACAAACATGGATACAAAAAAAGATGTAAAACAAGATGCAAAAGGGGATGCAACATTATAAGTAAAATTGGATGCAAAACAAGGCGCAATATTGGATGCAAAGCTAGATGTAACGCTAGATGTAAAATTGGACACATAATTTGATGCAAAACATGGTGCAAGACTCGATAAAAAACTAGGAGCAAAATAAGGCGCAACGTTGGATGCAAAAGTAAGTGTCAAGATAGGTGCAAACAAGGATGTAACAAATGACGCAAAAAAATATGCAAAATTGGGCGCAAATAAGGGCGTAACAAAAGATGCAAAAAATTGGGCGCAAAAATGGAGGCAAAAATGGATGTTAAAAAGGACAGGAAAAAAGATGGAATGGATGGCGTTTTATGAAATTGTACAATAGCGCCAGGTTTAGCGCCAGATTGTTCATCAAAATTGGGAAAAAATTACACTAAAATCCGGCTCTAAATTTGACGCTAAATCCAGTTTTTGTTGTAGTGATTGATCCTAATTGAAGCTCATAAAATTATTTTGCTCTCTCTTCATAGTATTGCTCAGAGAGAAATTTCTTCTTAAAATACCTCTTAAAGGTACTGCAATTTACATTCTTCTCTTTTATTCCCTTAACTCTCTTCAAGTCCTGCCACCAAATATCAACCTTTCCTGAGAGATTGTAAATAGCCATTCTAGCCTTTAATTGGTTAGAATACTTATATATCTGGAAATACTTCTTCATCCCAGATAACCAGGATTTTGCTTCCTCCCCCTTATCAGTATCTCCATTGAATGTTGGTGGTTTTATCTTTTTGAATTCCCCAGAAATTTCCTCATAAGGTTTCTATTTCCTCTTTTTAGTGTAATGTTTATCATCACTACTATCACTAGTAGAATGAAAATTTCGTTGTTCACCAAACACCTCTGATGATGAACTAATTTCATTTTTAGTATGTTTCATCTTTTATATTTATGTTGATGACTTGTATATTCTGATTCAGTTCTTCTACCCCTACCTTTAGTTTGAAACCTTTCTGTTAGGATCTGATTCAGCTCCTCTTGACCACTCAGAATCCTTTCATTCTCTCATTTTAGAGATTCCATTTAAGATTTTAGGTCTTTTACTATTTGTAACAGTGAGGAATTGGTAGTTAAATATTCTGGTATAGGATCTCCTCGTAAATTTTCTGGTTGAGTAAATGGATATTCCTCCTTTGCGTATTCTTCCAGCCTTTCCATACCTGTTTGTTAAACTTCATAAACAATTTCTCTATTGAATAACATTTAAAATAAAATACATCAGCATAATAATTCAATTTACTATTTCATAAAAGCTAGTTGGGCTTCATCAAGGCCTAGTGTTTGAACCTTCTGCTCTGATACCACATGTCAAAACCCCAAATTTTCATAAAAATTTAAAATTTTGAGATAACATAAAATGTTAAAACTGCGATTTACTAACAGCAAAAGGTTAGTAGTAAAACAAATAGTCAAATGATTAGTATTACATAATCTCAATTACCTTAACTAAGAAGTTTCCTTTTTGTAACATGAATAAGGTCTACTTGCGTATTGTTTTATTTTAGTTTACAGATGAGTCCTATTTATGACAAGTAGGTGGAATCTAACTTTGAATCCTGGGCTTACTTAGAATTTATGCTAACATAGAAAGATTATTGGTTCTTACAGGTTTACAGGTATGATCGAACGAGTAACGTTTTAATTTCATAAAGTATCCATAAGTGTTTCTATTTGCAATTATTAAGCTTAGTAAATAAGCTGCTAAATTCCAAGAAACTTCCATGAGGTAAAAATAGTTTGCTTTCTTCAGTTTTTCTTGTAAACAAAGTTCAAATAATTGAGTTTCTTTCTTTATCATATTTAGCGACAATGAAGATACTTACTGTGGCTCTAAACTTGTAATCTTAGTTGCATAGAAACTTCTACTTTAATATGCACATCTTGCAACGTTATACTAATTGTACTATTGGTTATTATACATTATCACACTATTTACTTGAGTATCAAGATGATTGATATTTATCTTCTACAGGGAAACTTATAGCCTATAAACTTCTTGACATTATAAGTTTGATTAGTGTAAAAACAATAGTGTCTTTTCACATGAAAACATTGTTTGCCTATACTTCTTAAATTTATGTCAATCCATGTGGTTCTATTGATTATAGACTCAAGTAGGATCATTCCATTTGCATTCTTATTATTTCTATAATACCTTTCTTGTATTAAGTTACTCCCTACAAACAGTTTCTAAGGTTGATGTTTTCTATAAAGGTCAACCTTCTATCCTATGATAAGCTCCAGTTATTTTGTATAAGCATACAACCATTCTACCAAAACATATAGACATGGTAAAATTACCAGCAAATTCCAAGTTGAGAAACAACCATAGTTTATTAAAGTCTATACCAATTTGAACTATGTAAAAGAATTCATTAATGTGTTCTATTACTATACTAGCCAACTTTATAGTTTACTACCATTGATTCGTTGGTTTTTATAAGGCTTATGAACACACATAAACTATTTTGTTTATATACATACAAGTCTAAACCAAAGTTGAAATTGTAAAGAGTTCATTATTCTACTCTTTAATATGCTATGCAACTTTATAATTGTCACAGCTTGAATTGTTGGTTTAAAAGAGTGTAACCATGCATAGACCACAATGTATTTAAAACTATAGTTGTTTGATGTTTTTTTTAACAATTCAACTTGGACTCTTCCATATAACAAATGATTACTATACTTACTAGGGTCAACGGTAATGAAATATGGTTTACCAAACATCCATATCGCGTTATCAATATTACAATATAATGGACATATGATTAGTGATGAGATAATTTCTATGCACGATTGTTTTCGGGGTAAACCAAAGTTTAAGTGGTGGCACCTTTTGCTAGGTCAACATTAATTTAATGTTTTTATCCCAATGTTTAACTAACATACCATATGATAAGAACCATATTCTAATTACGATGTGATAACAACGTATATAGTATAGTTTATGCATCGTATGATAAAAATCATTGTTTAAATGATTGGAAATGTTTGCAGTGCAGGTGACTATGGTACTCAACCCATGTAGGCTTTGTTTTTTCGTGAGACATGTGGTCATCTTGTAGCCATATATTGGAGAATATAAAACTCCTACAACCCTAAAACCTTGTCATTCTTCCTCCGAAGTTTAAGCTGGCCTTCGGCTGCTTTGCAAGCTTTTCATGGCTGCCGTGGGTTCTTTCTTGCTCCATTTTGCTTGAGATTTGAGTGGTTGTTGCTGTAGTTGTTAGTGCTTAGTATTAAGGTCATTTATTTGTAATTGTGGGTTTCATCTTCCAAGAGTTATTGGTTTCGCTGCACTTGTTTTGAAACCTGTCTATAATCCATTTTGCTATTTTCTTAGTCTGTCACTGCTGTGCAAAGTTGAGAGTTTATTTGCTATTTGAGAGTGCTTTTCCTTCGTCATAGGGTTTGGAAAAAATATAAGCACTCGTTGCTGTTGGTGACAGTCTCTCCACAAGACTACTTGACATTCATGTAACAGGTAATTTATTAGTATTGTTTTTATCATACAGCATATGTTTTCTATTACAAACGGTAAATGATATTTAAGTACTTCTTGTACTAACACCTTGTAATGAAAACTCCTTGCAAGGGATTGAGGCTACATGCACCAACCATGGAAAAAAGTACATCGACTATCTTCCAAGGCCATGGATTTATACAGGTAAGCTTTGTGGTCAAATTTTGGGTTCTTACCCTACTTGTATCGGGATTATCGCTTGGAGTAACCCTGATCTGGGAAGCTTTTCTAGGCTGGCCATTTGTTATGTAGTCTCTTTTACAGGTTGTTGTTATTTTTAGCAAGTCTTAAAACCCTCACTAGTTGATGGCTAGACTCAGCCGTGGGATGATTCTTGTATTTGGTTTTAAATATTCAGCCTTATGGCTTCTTAATATAAAACAATAGTTTTGTTAAGACAATTATGTCTTTGAGCTTCGACTTAGTTTACAATATTACTAACTGATACTCTGTGCACTCAGGGTTTTTACCCTTTCTGACTATGAATGAAGTTATTTACTATTGAATGTACTTTGTAAAATATTACTATTAATCCTTTTAAGACTGTCATACAGTCATGGTTAATTTATAAATTTTACTCATTTTGCTCGGAAATACGAGCTAGGGTTTTCTTGTACAAAACCATTGTTTAAACAAATTGTTCAATTTATTTTTAATAAGTTTTGTTACTTTGTCAATTTGGTTTTTAACTAGTGTTACAGATGTGTTGAGAAAAATTCCAATTATAATATTACAGCTGTCTTTTTATTTGTCCTTAATGGACTGTAACAATTTATATTAGTTTAGTTGTTTATAAAAAAAATAATCCAAGTAATCGGATCATAGCTTAATGCTTGCCATTTGTAAACATCATATTTGTTTAGGGTTTCGACCCTATAATTTATTTTTACAGGTGTATCCTGTTTGTAATTTTTAAAATAGATCTTTTTATAAATAATCATTTATTTAAATGTTAGTTATTGTCATATTTTATTTGTTTTATGTAATAAATTACAGATAGAGTTTATTTTGAGTTCTTTGAAAAGATGTACATAAACTCTGTAACTTACTTTTGTTCTTTATAATTTAATTATTTTAATAACACCCTACTTGGGTTCAATTACTTGTTAGACTTCGTTTAGTTGTTAATACTTGTAAATAAACTAAGTATTTGTAGTTTTAATTCCTTATTTAGCTGAATGTAATAAAGTAGTTTGACTGGGTTATTTCTATTACATATGCTACAGGTTACTAAATACACACAAGGAAAAATATATATACAGCATAACACAGTTTACCCTCTTGCCTATTTTGATTTCAATAAAAGAATAATGTACTGTGTATAAGCATAACATCTTATCTACTAGGTTAATTTATTAATATGATAATCCTTTTACCTGTAACGAATTATTGCTATTTCTTTTCCATCATACTTACATAAACAAGCTGGTTAAACAATAAACATAGATAAATAGGTTATTGTTATTTTCTAATAATAATCTATATACAGATATAAATTACTAGCTACTATAAAATACCTAACATATCTAATCATATCAGTCTCTTATCACTTCCTTGATCTACTTTAAATACTCTGTCTGTGATGGAGTACGGTCTAGTCCTTCCAAACGTGGAAAAATATAGATAAGAATTGTTTTCTATCTATTTCAGATTCATTCTTTCAATAAACTAAAAGATTACTAACTCTAACAGTTCACAACTAAACATTTAACATTCATTAATCAATCAGATTCACATTTTACTATCTAACATAGTAACACAATAGAATGTAGAACCTGATTAAAATGGACAACAACAACATTAGGAGGCCATTCCTCCCTACCAACTCTTGGATAGCGCTCAAACATTGCTTTCTCAAGACCCCCGAGCCTGGTCCTGGTCTCCTTGGCTGAGAAATTATGGAGCAAGCAAACAATAGACTAGTCCAATGACTCAATAATCACTCTGCACTCAGTAATAAGATCCTTCAACTGAAAAGCTACACTAGATCACATAGAAGTTAACCCCTCAAAATATTTCCACAAATTCCCTTTCCATTGAATTTATCTAAAGTACATTCACCTGAATGATCACTTGCCTAGAATGAGCAGCCTCAACTCTCTTCAATGGGCATTTTTATAAAGATTGCCTAGCTCTTTTGGGTCAGTTGTGATTAATTGAGCCACCTACTTTGATCCCACTTTCTTGGGGGATCATGACCCCAAATGTAAGGAGGTTGCCACCTGCAACATTTGGAAGTGGTTTGAGGATGCTGCCACATGTCTATTTTCTCTCCACCTAGTCTCCTCCACCAATTAGACCAGTAAACACTCTTTTAACAGCTCTCCTAAGCTGTTGTCACCACTTTTATTTATTTATACGTAAAATATTCAGAATTATATTCAATATCCTTGAATCTGCTGAGTCATCAATTACAACTTAGCATAAAATTTAACATATTGTCTTTAAATAAAATCAAATAAGATAATATTATTTTTGCAAAATTGGGGCATGTGACACGTACCATCCTTATTCTTTACTAAAAGTATCGGTGCTCCCCAACGGGACATACTTGGTTGGTTATATCCTTTCTCTATCAATTCCTGCAACTACAGTTTTAGTTCCACCAACTCTAGTGCACTCATGCGGTAAGGGTATTTTGAAGTAAAAAATGATCGCAGTGTTAGTTCTATGAAAAATTCTAGGTCTCATTTCAGAGGTAATCATGGGATCTCCTTAGGAAATACGTCCTTGAATTATACAAGAACTAGAAATTCCTCTATGTGTTTTTCTCTTTCAGCTTCTATGTCTTGTATGTTTACTACAAATAGCTTGTAGGATTTTCTAATGCACTTCTTTCCTTGTAAGGCAGATATCTGCCTTACACAAAATTTCTTCGGTATGCCTTGAATCTTTACTTGATTCCCTTATTTATCTGTACACAATACTGACTTCTATAAGCAATCGAGCATGACATGGTGTTGTTTCCACCAGTCCATGTCGATAAGTATATCATATGATCCTAGGGATAGGATGTTCAGGTTTACTCTGGTAGGAAAACCATTCAAGTTTACCTCACAATTGTCAACTATTTCCAAAACTTTCCATTCCATACTTGTAGCTAACTGAACCATCTAATGTTTATCATGTTTAACTTTTCCTAGCTTACATACAAAAACAAATTTAGGTAATAAATAGCTCTAGCAAGCACCAGGGTCAATCGGTATTGAAATAGAAGTGTTTAAGAACTTACCTTCTATCACAACCATGGTAACCTGATGGTCTTCCTATCGGCCATCCAATGTTGCATAAATTTGTGGTGTTCCAACTATGTCCTCTACCATTGGTTCTTGCTGTAAGTTGTGGAAGACCCCGTTGGTTTTATTCTTACAATGCCAGGCATAATGAGTCCCTTGGAATTTCCAGCATTTAATTTGCAGTGGGGAAACATTGGCTCCCCCATTTGTTGTTTTCTTGTTAGCATTTGGAGCTGGTACATATGGCTTTGTAACTGATTTGTTGAAGTTCTTGTTGGCTACAAAATTGTTTTCTATTTTTTGTATGATGGTGGGTAAAATCATGGCTTGTGGTTATTGTTGATGTATTTGTAACTTCAGAATGTATTCATCTATGTATCCTAGGTCTTGTAACCCGATGTTTATTCCAGGATGTATATATTATGGAATTGAGTGATATTCTTATGCCTCGATGTTCCGATTGAGAGGATCTATTATGTAAACAAGTTATGACAAGTCATAGTGAGTAACCCTCCAATTGCCTAAGGTTTAAAGTCCCCATAGTTTTGGGGCACTAGTGTTATTAGACTCTCCTAGTAGAGGTTGGCCCTAGTAGGGTTTTAGTAATGTCAGGATTAGTATAAATAGAGAACTGGAGTCTCTATTTATCACACAACTCATCCACACTCAAGTGTAGTGCATATTTGAGGAAGGAGAAGACATTGGGGCTAGACAAGAAGAAGATTACTGATGTTGGGATATCACTTACTGTTTTGAGCTTTTCTATTTTGGTGTTGATTCTATCTTTGAGGAAGTTGTGGGGTTTTCTCCTTTATGGTTTCCCCGAGGAAAAACACTGTGTTCATTGTCTCTTGTGTTTGATTCTTGTGCTTCTTATTATCTCAGTTAAAGATCCTAATAATGCTAGCTTAATTTTGAAAAACTAACATGGTATCAGAGCTAACCTGAGAACAAGACATTGTGCTGCTGCAGGAACTAGGGATTCCTAGTTTTGTGGATCTTCCTCCACACATTTTCAGCAAAAGTAAGGTGGAATAACTCTCCTCCTTGGGGTGCATCTTTCTGTCGAAGCATAATCCAATTCTAATGTTTTTCAGTTTTGGACCCGACCCTCCTACTAGAAATTAGGGATTTTCACAGAAGAGAAATTTTTTAGTGAGCCCAGGCTTGGATTGATAGCCTCCCCAAAATCGAAGTTAGGGACAAATTTAAAGACATTTGGGTGGACAGAACTTCAAAAAAACAAAACCCTAATTTGCTCCTAATCCAGTACTGCAGGATTTCAGCTCAAGTTTCATATTTGACATCTTGAACCTGGTAAGATCTAAAATATATTGTACTTCCATTTGAGGTTCTTAGTTAAGATGTCTCATCATACCAAGCTTGATGAAAATATTGAGGGAGCTGATAACTTCCTAGCCTGGAAGTATAGGATCTCCCTGGTCTTGGAAGAAAATGAGTTAGACTCCTACATCCATGAGGAGGTTCTAGCTCCATAGAGAGATGAGGAAAATGCCTTACATAAGAATAAGATGGTTATGGAAAAGGGGATCATTGCTGATTCTATCAACGATCACCTTATCCCACATGTGTCCTCTCTCAAGACACCTAAAGCTATGTTTGATTCCCTAACCAAATTGTTTGAAGGGAAGAACATAAACTGGAAGATGACTCTGATAAATCAACTGAAGAATGTGAAGATCTAGAATGCAGAGACCATCTAGTCTTACCTCACAAGGGTTTCTTAGATCAAGGAAAAATTGGAAGCAGTAGATGAAGAAGTGGAGAATGCAAAAGTTGTGATGACCACCTTGAATGGTCTCCCTAGGACATGGGACTCTTTCATTCAAGGGATCTGTGCTAGAAAGAAGTTAGTCAAGTTCAGCAGACTGTGGGAAGAATGTTCTCAAGAAGAAGCTCAGATAGCAGCTCAAGAAGAGAATATGGGAAGTGAAGATCAAGATCTCATAGTAAAATCGAAGAAATCCAGATCCAACCATCATAGAAGTAAGTACTCTCATCATAGGAATAAATCTAGAAATCCTAGAGATAGGTCTAAGTTCATTTGCTATACATGTGATGAAAAAGGACACTTTGCTAGAGATTGTCCTAAGAACAAAAGTATCCCTCACAAGAATAAGGGAAGCAAGAGAATACATCATGCTCATGCTACAGAGGATGAGGAACCATCCAAGAAGAGATCCAGATATGAAAGTGAAGATTCTTCAAGCGAGGATGAACATGTTTTGATCTCCGCTCTCACGGGAAACATTACTCATGGAAGTGATGATTGGCTTACTGATAGTGGGGCCTCCAAACATGTGACTGGATTCAAGGAATCTTTTGTGAGACTTTTATAACATGAATCACCTCACAAGGTGAAGCTAGGATATGACTACCAATATCCAATAAAAGGTAGTGGGGAATATTCCTATAAACTAGACTTTGGTAAGTCTCTAACAATGAAGGAAGTATTGTTTATGTCAGGACTCAAGAAGAACCTTCTCTACATATCAGCATTGGATGCAAAAGGAATGAGGATTGAATTCATAGATGGTCAAGTCATCAAAAAGACTATCGATGATGCGGTAGTGATTGGTGAACAAGAAGGAGGTTTGTACAAATTGAAGGGCCATCCAGAAAAAGCCTTGGTCCATGACACAGTAGAGCCAAGTGAACTTTTTCATAGAAGGCTTGGACATGTGCATTACAAAGCACTACCTCTTGCAAGCAAAGCTATTGAAGGTCTTCCAGAAATGAAAGCAAAGCATGACGGGGTCTGCAAGAGATTTGCAAAAGGAAAGAACACAAAGAAGACATTTCCAAGTAGAGAAAGCAAAGCAAACTTGGAATCTTGGAAATCATCCACTCCAATTTATGCGGTGCTATGTCATCAAGATCACTAAGCGGGTATGCATATTATGTTTCTTTTATTGATGATTTTTCCAGGAAGACATGGGTTTACTTCATGAAGGATAAAGATGAAGTATTCAGCAAATTCAAGGAATTCAAAGCCTTGATCGAGAATCACACTGAATAGAAGATCAATACTTTTCGATCAGATAATGGCAGAGAATTCACTTCAAATGAATTCAAAGAGATATGTAAAGAATTAGGGATTAAGAGCGAGTTGTCTACTCCTTATAATCCACAGCAGAATGGGATTGCGGAATGGAAGAATAGAGCTATCATCCAAGCTACAAAAGCAATGCTTCATGATCAAGATATTCCTATGCATCTTTGGGCGGAAGCTGCTAGAACAACGGTGTATGTACAAAATAGTACTCACATAGAGTACTTGAGAACAAGAATCCTAAAGAAGTCTTCTTAGGAAAGAAACTAGAAGTCAACCATCTCAGAATATTTGGTTGTCCTGTGTGCATACACATTCCAAAAGAGAAGAGAAAAAAATTAGATCCTTGAGGAAAGAAGGGTATATTTGTGGGATACTCTGAAAGCTCGAATGCTTACAGAATCTATTTGATAGGATATAAGAAGATTGACATTAGCATGGATGTGACATTTGATGAAGACACAACTTACAACAAATCCAGAAAGAGACCTGCTGAAGAACCTAAAGAAGAAGAAGCACCGAGAATTCATGACACAACCATGAACAAAGAAATTAAAGAAGAAGATCAAGAATTTGAAGAACCACAAAGACATATAGATCCACCTCTGGAGAAGAATCCTCATAAGAGGAAACCTGCTTGGGTACGAGAACTTATCCAAGGAGCAGAAAGATATGGGGCTCCAAAAGAGAATCACAGAGAAAGAAAGAGAACCGGATCCTATTTCGGGTATGTAGCTTTATAGTATGTGATTTCATTGATAAAGAACCTTCCAGTTTTGAAGAAGCGGCAGAACGGAAAGAATGGAAGGATGCTATAATCAAAGAGTATCAGTTGATCATGAAGAATGATGTTTGGGATGTTGTCCCAAGACCAAAATAGAAGTCAGTTGTGACTTATAAATGGATCTACAAGATCAAGCATGTTGCAGATGATAGCATTGAAAGATATAAGGCAAGATTTGTGGCTCGAGGTTTCTCTCAAAAAGAAGGAATTGATTATGAAGAAACCTTTGCACCTGTTTCCAGATACACTTCCATCAGATCAGTACTTTCTCTGCCTATAGTGATGAAATATAAGATACACCAGATGGATGTCAAGACTACCTTCTTGAATGTTGTAGTGGAAGAGGAAGTGTATGTGGATCAGCCACTCAATTTTGAGACACATGACAGGGAGTCTCATGTATGCAGATTGAAGAAATCCCTGTATGGTTTGAAACAGGCATCCAGGACATGGTACGCAGAATTGACAGCTTTCTATCCAGTTTGGGCTTTACCAAGAGTAAAGCAGATTCCATCCTTTACTACAAGGTTGAAGATAGCAACCCAATGATGCTTCTACTATATGTAGATGATCTATTTGTGATAGGTATGGATGGGTTGATTGCTCATACAAATAGAAAGCTTGCTGCCGAGTTTGAGATGAAGGACTTGGGTATGATGCATTATTTTCTAGGTATGGAGGTGTGGCAAAGTGTGGATGGAATATTCCTTGGACAAGGGAAGTATGCAATAGAGATCCTGAAGAGGTTTGGGATGATGGACTGCAATACCATGGCCACACCTATGACATCGAACCTGAAGCTATTGAGTGATGCTTCATCAAATACAATTGATGCTATGATGTATCGTCAGATGATAGGGTCCTTCATGTACCTGATGAACACAAGACCAGACATTTGCTTTGTTGTGAACACCTTGAGCTAGTTCTTGACATATTCAAGAAATATTCACTTGATTGCTGCAAAGCATATTCTGAGGTACCTGAGGGGTGCAGTTGATTATGGGCTCAAGTATGATGTGAATTAGAAGATTAACCTAGAGGGTTATGTTGATTTAGATTGGGCAGGCAGTGCCATTGATAGGAAGAGCACTTCAAGATGTTGCTTCAGTATGGGATCAAGTGTGATATCTTGGTTTAGCCAGAAGCAATCCTGTGTGGCACTAAGTACAGCTAAAGTAGAGTATGTCGCTGCTTGTTCAGCTAGTTGTGAGGTAGTATGGCTATGGAAGCTACTGTCTGATATATTTGATCTCCAGTTGGATGCTACTTGTATACATTGTGACAACCATAGTTGCATGAAGTTGTTAGAGAATCCAGTGTTCCATGACAAGTCGAAGCATATCGAGATCAAGTATCACTATATCAGGGATATGGTGCAAAGGGGGGCAGTGAAGCTCCAATATGTTGCAATGGAGGAACATATAGCTGATGTATTAACAAAGCCATTAGCTAGGCTGAAGTTTGAGTACTTCAGGGAGAAGCTTGATGTTCTCTAGATCGAGGTTTCCTCCAAGAGAAAGTGATGAGACCCATAGCCATTCTGTCATGGTGAGAGGATTGGTTCCTTCCATGTCAGATATGAGTGCTGGCCATTCTGTTGAGTAGGATAGATGTAAGGGAAACTGCCATTCTGGGAATGGAGGCACCTAGTCAGTTACCAGGAAAAATCAGTTTAGGACTGAGAAGCCATTTTGATGTGATAGAGGGATGTGTTCCCACTTGATCAGATGTAAGGGCTGAACCATTATGTCATGGCTAAAAGGATTAGGTTCCTTTCATGTAATATGTGAGTGTTTTCCATTCTGTCCAGTAGGACAGATGTAAGGGAAACTGCCATTCTAGAAATGGAGGCACTTGGTCAGTTACTAGGTAGCTCAGTCTGGGATTAGTTCCTTCATGATCAGATGTGAGTGCACGCCCTTTCGATGCAATTTTTTTACACATGGTTGAATGTAATTGCAGAGCCTTTTCGATAAGATGAGGTTGGATATAAGTGCTGAGCCGTTCTAGTGTGATGTGTTTACACATGGTCAGATGTGAGTCATCTTCCTTTTCGACAATATGGGGTTGGATGTAAGTGCAGTGCCTTTCCGAAAAGATGAGGTTGGATGTAAGTGAAGAACCTTTTTGATGCGATGTGTTTACACATGGTTGGATATAAGTGCTGAGCCTTTCTGACAAGATGAGGTCAGATGTAAGTGTTGGGCCTTTCTGACAAGATCAGGTCAGATGTGAGTGCCTGTCATGCCTTTCTGGAAATATGTGGTCAGATGTAAGACATGGGTGGGCCATTATGACTTAAGTGTTAGATATAATCACTGATGAAGACCTACATGAAGGGTAAGCCTAGAGGATTGACTCTGTAGAAATTCCTATGACGAGAAGAATTGAGATAGAACCATTATGAGATAGCAGATGATCATCCAGACTTGATGATGATCCAAATCAAGTGATCCAGATGAGATGATATAGACTTGATGATGATCCAGTTGTAATGATGATCTAGACTTGATGATCCAGATCAAGTGATCCTGATCTAGTGATGATCCAGCAGTGATGAGCCAGTAGTCATGATGATGTAGATCCTGTGATAAAGAGAAAGAAGATGACTTGAAGACTCAAAGACGAAGAATACTTGAAGAAGAAGATGACTTGAAGACTCAAAGACAAATAAGACTCGAAGACTGAATAAAACTTGAAGATGACGAGATGATCCAGTTGATGTAGAGAAGAATACTAATGCTTAAAATTGTGTCGAAAGAATACCTTCCTAGTTAAAAGGGAGTGTTGATGTATTTGTAACTTCAAAATGTATTCATCTATGTATCTTATGTCTTGTAACCCGATGTTTATTCCAGGATGTATCTATTATGTAATTGAGTCATATTGTCATGCCCCGATGTTCCGATCGGGAGGATCTATTATATAAACAAGTCATGTCAAGTCATAGTGAGTAACCCTTCGATTGTCTAAGGGTTAAATTCCTCGCAATTCTGGGGCACTAGGTTTATTAGACTCTCCTAGTAGAGGTCAGCCCTAGTAGGGTTTTAGTCATGTCGAGATTAGTATAAATAGAGAACTGGAGTCTCTATTTATCACACAACTCATCCACACTCAAGTGTAGCGCATAGTTGAGGAAGGAGAAGACACTGGGGCTAGACAAGAAGAAGATTACTGCTGTCGAGATATCACTTATTGTTTTGGGCTTTTCTATTTTGGTGTTGATTCTATCTCTAAGGAAGTTGCGGGGCTTTCTCCTTTATGGTTTCCCTGAGGAAAAACATTGTGTTCATTGTCTGATTGTTGTTGTTGTTATTCTCTCAGTTAAAGATCCTAATAATGCTAGCTTAATGTTGAAAAACTAACAGTTATCAGAGAATGTCCTAGACCTGTCTTTGCTTTTGTTAAGGTTCTCTTTCCTCAGTTGTCAATGCTCATAGAAAATCCTAGCTTTGTGTAAGGTGGTGTCAAACGTTTTAGGCATGTCAAATTCAATCCTCTCTCGAAAGTTTGGAGGAATACATCCTAAATATTGTTGTAATTTTACTTTCGCGTCCTTGATGTATGGTACATAATGCAACACATCTAAAAATCTATTAATAAAATCATCCATAGTGATGGATCCCATACATAACTCATGAAACTCTTTCACTTTTATGTCAATGAATCTCTCTGACATGTATTTCTATTGAAAAATCTTGCAAAAATTACTCCATCGTATTTCTCTTAACTCATCTTTCTTGGTATGCTTCAAGTATCTCCACCATCTAGATGTTTTTCCATTTAAGTTATAGATGGCTAGACGAGATTTCATCTCGCTCGAGTATTTGTGAATTCAGAAATAATTGTTCATTCCCAACAGCCACTCTTTAGCGTTTTCCTTCATATTCATCTCTTCTTCATAGTTTGGTCTTTTACTTTTTGGAACTCTCCCTGAAAATTGTCATCATTTCTCAGTTTCTTTCTACATGCGGAAAGAGAATCATCACTAGAAATACTGTGATAATATTATTCTCTAAATTCATGGGTATGCTCTTCTTTTTCTTCTTCTCTTGGGCTACTGGCTCATTTATGATAAAATTATTTCTTGAACTTGTTTGCAGAATGAGTGGGTTTTCCCTGTGGGCTTCCTCTTGTCATGTTTCGTAGTAATGCTTCATTAATTTCTTATTGTTCCTTTCTTTCATTCATATTATTATCTCTGAAACTCTGCAAGTGTTCTTGGAGACTTTGTATGTTTTTCATTAGATCAAAATTTTGTTCCACCACTAGTTATGCTTCCAAGGTGGGTGTATTCAACTTCCCTTGATGGCTGTTATCTTCTTCAGTGGTCATGATCTGCATTGTTCTTTTTAAAATCCTTTAGTTGCAAATTTTTAATAATAAGAAAAATTTACGTTAGTTAACAAAATTTAAAAACATATTCATTTTCCTTGAAACGAATGTCTGGTACGCGCATTTGGTCTCTTAGTGTTGAAAATGGGATCGGATACCACTTGTAATGTCCCCAAAATTTGAAAATAAGAAAAACAATTATTAGGATAGTCATTTACTCCATAAGGTGGACATTATTTATACTTACGAGGAATGTGTTGTTCTTCGTTTACTGTGTTGTATTGTCGTAAGTTGTTCTTATGTTCTGCTTTCTTTTTTTCCGGTATGGTTATAATGTAATACTCATGTTGTCGTGATGTTTCTTACTATCTTGATTTATGGGTTGTATAAACACCTGGAAGGTAAATATTTTCTACTTGTCACCACGGGGATTACTTAGTTCTTACGAACTAATGGACTCCTTTCATTGTTACATGCGACGAAAACTGCTTGTAAAATATTAACAAGACATAGTACCCGTTTCGTCACTAGTCATTGGTTTGGACAATGACAGATTTACAGATCTATCCCAATGACTAATATGATGGTTGTTAGTTGATATTTATGCCATGCTGGCTGTTTTAATAACCTATGTTGCATGGTCTACTATCATTGTTTTTATACACTTTACGACAGTGGTCTAATTACAGCTGCACTTATCGTTTATATGGCACACACGATATTAATGCTTTAAAACTTGGTTCATGCTCTAACATAGTCTTAGTGTATGGTTTTAATATAGTCTTGGTCTCTGTTTTTAAATCCTTAACCTTATCCATGCATGGCATATTCCATATGCCATGGACTATGACTAAACCTTATGTATTTGATACACAATATGGAAATTATGTGTTACACGTTGTTTGAACATGGTTTCAAGGGTGGCATGAATTATATAATATGGGTTTCAAATTATGTTAATGGAGCATAAAGTGGTGACATATGTTCACCTTCGAATTCTTGGGCCTCAAGCTTAGGGCTTGGGATCTTGCGTTGGTTTGGGTCATTCGAAGCATGGTTGTGTGAGCTCTTCCTCTATGTTGTGTGGTGGCGTGAAGATTTGAAGATTATCCGTGATGACATGTACATATCCCACTCTAGTTTAATAGCGTTGTTTTGTCTGTTTAGTTTGGTTTCAAATACGTACTCCTCATTGTATATCATGTTTTTTGTTGCAGGTTGCAGTGTTTGATAAAATCGTGGGTTGTGGGTTTCCTTGAGGTCAACACCATACCCATTCGGGTAATCCCTACTATACAAGTTTAAAACTTGTCCTCTCGCATGGTTGTTGTGATAGAGTTAAAAATCATCGTGGGTTTGAATCTTTGGCTCTTGTTTAAATGGAAGCATTTTGGGAAAGGGAATGTCTATGAAATAAAATGTAGGGAATCAGAGATGCACTAAGACTTGTGTGACTTGTGCTTTTACTTTCTTGGAAACATCTTGAAAGGTAAGGAGATCATGCTTCAATGGGTGGTCCACCATCTTGGAATTAACTTCTTTCTTGTCATACTGTGCATCCTGCAGCACAGTAGCTCCTTCTCTCGACACTTGTTCTCTAATCTCTTAGAACTGGTCGAGCTGGTCACCACATTTTTGGTGTCGCTCCTGTGCCTTTGCCACTTGCTGTTGGAGCTCCTTCAGTTCTACAGATCATGTGATTGACACAATTGGTGGAATTGTCCTTAATGTTGTCTTCAATGTTTCCAACTGGGTCACGGATTCCTACAACTGCTTGGTGAGTTGATCTAGCTGCTCATCTTGAACGAAAATACCCCAAAATTGTTTCATCACCTTCGTGATCTTCTTTGCATGTCGCTCCATTTCATCAAACTGTGCCGCATTTTATTCAATGGAACTCTTCCTTTATGCAACCTGCTCTGGTGGTGTGTCTAGGTAAACCATAACATTTAAGAGGTTGTCTTCCAACTGGATTTGCGCGATGAATTCTCCAAGTCATTTGGACTTGGTGACTACGTCTAGCTCTAATTTTCTTTGATGGATGTAGTGGCAAGAATTTGAAATGGAATCTTCTACTTGCCCCTAACTGGTGAATAGCTGCGCCTTCTCAATAACAACGCACTCAGTTTCCTTTTTAAATTCAATAATTTGTGCACCAGTATTCCTCTTCAATTCCTCCGGTGATAGCTTCAATGTTGCAATCTCCTGCAGTTTTTCTAATGTCACTTTCTCCCTTACCCATCGTAATTCTTCAAGTTCCTTCTTCATTGATTCTTCTTGAGTCTATGACTATAAGTACTAGTCACTATGCTCCTTTTGTCTATCTTCTAAATCCTGGTTGGTGACTTGTTGCATGTACACTAGCGTTTAAGTCGATATCTTGTTGATGTCCAATACAATGATCTGCAGGTATTGCAGTGAGGAGTTGACATCCTCTCATCCAGCGTCGATTGCAATTGGGGGAACCTGAACGTTCCTGGCCCGCAACTCGGTTCTAATAGAGGGGAAATCCTGCACAATTCCACTTTCTGGTCCTCTTCTTTCTACAACATTATATATAGAATCTAACTTGGTTCGTACCTCGGCAAACCTTCATGAGTAGATCTCCTCATTTTTTTTGCGGCAACGCCAAATGAGTCCATGATGACCTTAATAAGCTGCTGTAATTAATATTCCAACGCGGATCTGGTACTCCTATTGGCATCCTATTCTATTTTCGGTTTCATCCTTATCTCCTTGAATATACGTTGCACCTCAAACGACAAGGTTTTTGTGGAGGATTCGCCATCACAGTCATGGTGACTCTGCTAGTCAACTTCTCTAACCGGGTCCTCGGGTGCATCTGTGGGTGGTCCCATCGATACTTCCTCTGCACTTACTGGTTCATGCCATTCTATCAGCTAATCCTGAATAGATGCATCTAATTCTTCATTTGTCACCTTATAAGCCATTGGTAGCCATTGTTTGTCAGGGTTGAAGCGAGCCCATATATGAATAGTATGCGGCCCCATGGTGAACCACATAATTCAATGATACTTTACTACTGCTGTGTTTGATAACAATGGAATTTTGACCACTGCTACTTGGAATGCCTCCCAGTAGACCCAAATGTGGATTCCCCAATCCACTTGCTAACTAGTCTCTTCTACCCACCATAAATTTTGATATTATGCGCCTTTTCACACTTTAACAGCTTCCACATTCATGCGTTGGTAGTCTTCAGGATCCATCCAAGACACCAATGCAATTAAGATCAATAACCAACTATAAGTGACGGGCCGTTCCCCGACCTGAACTGCAACCACATCCTTAGTCAATTGATTCAACAAAAAGAGGGTCCAACTCATTTGTACTCCCTCGACACTTTTCAACACACATGTAGTGATCCCAGAAGTGCACTGAATAGGGTGATTCTTCCTAACAATCTTACTTGCCAAAATCTGTGCAGTGAGCCACACCGTTCTATCATTAATGTTGTTGATGCTATAAGATATTCCATCGCGCTGCAAATCATACCTCTCCTTTAACCAAGCGACCAGTCACTTGTCATTATCCTTTTTTTTTAAATATTGTGATGGGTCTAGCCCATCCTTTGGAAACCCCATGATCTCTGCCACTAGGTCCACTGTAACTTCAATGGGTGTGTCTAACCAAAGTGTTCCTCCATGAAAGAAGGTGAAAAGTTTCTTTACACATGCATTCGCAATTTCGCTTCCGCAATTTGCGGAATGCAGGCTCTGGGATGTGGAAATGACTTATGGTAAATTTTGATTTCCACAAGTTCAATCTCAGCAACAGTCATTCCCCATGCGAGATGTGGGATGCGGAATGAGGCATGTAGGATGCAAGGTGCAAGAGTGAAATATTTATATTTTTTTGATTCCGCAAGTGAAGGTCTCTGCACCATTGATTTTCTGTGGAATCCTTTTCTGTCGTCGATTTGTCTCCGGATGTGGAACTGACAGAGACCGTTGATTTCTGTTGCACTCCTTCTCAACCATTCTATCTTTTTACGACTTGGGGAAGATAAAGAATCAATACATTGTCTGGATCATAATGTTAGCAAGAGGGAAATTCTTGCTTATGTAGATTTGAATGAGGTTTAAGAAAAAAAAAGGAAATATGAATCATCAAACATGTGCAGAATCCCTTAAGTATAAGCGATGCGTAACTCAGGTTGAATAAATGATGGTGTTTCCTCCTCCAAGCCGGGAGGGGACATGCCAATGATATTTTACAATTACATTAGCATATAAATTTTGATGAGAAATTAAAGTTATTATTTGGACAGGATTCTTCGAATTCTCATCTTTGAACGAGTATATTGATTATCCTCCCTATTCTTAGACCTGTTGCATAGCAGTCAAACACCCTTTGGAAATAAATGATATATTTTTCTAGGATTGATCCAATTAACATGCATATATTTAAGTTCTAATATTTATTGATATGGTTTACCGCGTTTCATGCATTTGGTCTCTATGTCGTTATATATTACTTCTCCATCTCTAAATATTAAATGTAATAACAGATTTACGAATGTGTAAATGGTTCTTACCTGATAGTTTTAGGTTCAAGAAAAGGTGAGATATCGACATTTACATCAACCCCTAACGCTTCATGGCTTTGATATACTTTAGACGGAGAGTCTGGTGAAATTTGCAGTGTCTCAAGGCCGATGATGTATTTGGTTGCAATTTATCCCCACTTGATGATTCTGATTGAGATGATGTTCGACTGTTCTTTGGTGATTGTGATTGCAATTCCGAAATACAGTAATAATAAATGATAGAACCAACATGAATACCTAAGTTATCAAAGAGAGCCAAGTAATCTCATCACTAAGTCAGAGCTCATGGATCATGGCCTACAAGGCTGAAGGGTTCGAACGAATGGGAATTCAACCAATTTTAGATGAAGCACAACTACACTTTATATCCAATCTGTTGTCTGTTACAGCTAGAAGACATTATACCTAATCAAATATTGTTTCTATTACAACTAGAGGACATATGTTGTTGATCTTAAAGCTAGAAGACATGAAATTTCTAGACAAATGCATGCAAGTATTGAGGTTCCCGATGCATGCCAGACAGATCCATGCAAATATCCAAGCTCTTGATGCTTTCTAGACAAATGCATGTAAATATAAGATGCCCCATAGGGGCAGCTTGAAGGTTCACCAGACTTCCAAGATGTCAGGAAGAGTACTTGTCACAACTAAGATGTAAGAATTGTCAAAGAAGTTGTGAAGACTAGGAGAACCATAGAAATAAAAATATAATTTGACAATAAGAAAGGTAAATACAAACACATTAAAAATATTAATAGATTTTTTTAAAAACTATATAATAATCTAGAACTTCCATGACACAAAAAAACCAAAACATCAACGAAAACATAATTCCCTACTTGCAGGGAATAATAATAATACAAGACGATCAAACTACGTCAAGCATATATTGAAGGCATATCGTATCGTCAAAGTTCACATAAAAGTGTGATTGGATATTTGCATATGATGTTTATATCATTTTAAATTGTTCAATATCTTACTTTTTTCGTGTATGTAAGGAATGGTGAATATTTTAAAATGTCTAATACGTCTTAGTGAAATCTGGTCATGAAGATTTCACATTATATATATATTTTTTAAGTTGATGTCCTAAAACGTAAAAGTATGCTTATGAATTTTTGTAAGTATGATTTACATATAGAATAGTAGATTTCTTTTTTTAAATATTATATATATATATATATATATTTTAAATTTACCAATTAGTATTTTAATTAATTATATATATATATTTAATTTATTGGTTATATTTTTATGTTATTGGTTTTTCTCAAACTTCCTATGAAATTGTGCATAAAATTTTAAGAACAAGTTTTAAAAAAATAAATAAAAATATGTAATATGAAATGTAAAGTGCAATTGAAATTATATGAAAATAGATAGATGATTTACTAAGAAATCTACTAACGCTAATGGTGGAACCTAAGATGAATGAGAAGGGGGTTTGACCCCTTGAAAGTTGCAGCTGCAAAAAAATACTATTGAAAGATAGATATAATTCATGATTTTAAGCTCTCAATTGAATAATACAACTCAAGCATGGTATTTCAAAAATCTCAAGCATGGGTTCATGAAGATTTTCAAATTCCTCAAATTAGAGATTTTTCTGGTTAAAAATGTAGGTTTATTTAATTACATAGCAATATTTTGTTGTTTATATAAACATGATGAGCTTGATGGAACTCTTCATATCAATCGAGATGTAGTGAGAAATTAAAAGTTTTGTTAACCCAAGTAAACCTTTAATGGTTGGTTTCGATTGTTCACGAAATTACCTCAATCGAGGTCTTATTCAAATGCTTGATTGATATCTTAATAGCTCGATGGAGTAATTATAATGATATCAAACAAGGACCACAAAAACCAAGCCTGTTCTGATGTCCCAAAAATTTGAAAATAAAAAACAATTATTAGGCTAGTCATTTAGTGCCTGAGATGGAAAATTTTTTTTTTCAGAGGAGAGATGGAAATTTTTTATACTTATGCGGAATGTGTCATTCTTCATTTATTGTGTCGTATTGTCGTAAGTTGTTCTTACGTCCTGCTCTCATATTTCCCGCTCTCATATTTCCCAATATGGTTATTAATGTAATACTCATGTTGTCTTCATGTTGCTTACTATCTTGATTTATGGTTATGCATATATATGTATGTTAGTTGTTTCGATTACTTCTTGGTCGTTATAAATTTTAATTACTGTTGTATAAACAATTCTGACTTGACTTGTTATTGGAAAAAGGGGTGGAGTGGCAAGACATGTTTCCCTCGTAAACACCTCGAAGGTAAATTTTTTCTACTTGTCACCACAATGCTTACTTAGTTCTTATGAACTAATGCATTCATTTCCTTGTCATGTGTAGGTGCACTTGGTGACGAAAATTGGTTGTAAAAGATGAAACAGACATACTTCCCATTTCATAACTAGCGCTTTCTTTGGACGACGACATATTTATAGATCTAACCTAGTGACTACTATGATGGTTGTTAGTTGATATTTATGCCAGGCTAGATGTTTTACTAGCCTATGTTGTATGGTTTACTATGATTATTTTTATGGAATTTACGACAGTGATTTGATTACTGTTGTACTTATCGTTTATATGGCACACACAGTATTAATGCTTTATAACTTTGTTCATGCTCTAACATAGTATTGGTGTATGGTTCTAATATAGTCTTGGTGTAGGGTTTTAAATCGTTAACATTATCCCTCCATGGAATATTCCATATGCCATGGACTATGGCTAAACCTTATGTATTTGATATACAATGTGGAAATTATGTATTATACATTGTTTTAACATGGTTTAAAGGGTGGCATCAACTATAGAATGTGGGTTTCTAATTATGTTAATGGAGGTGAGGGTGGCGAAATAAATGCACCTTGGAATGTGTGGGCCTCAAGCTTAGGGCTTGGGCTCTTGTGTTGGTTTGGGTCATTTGCAGCATGGTTGTGTGAGCTCTTCCCGTGAGCTATGTGGTGGTGTGAAGCTTCAAGGGTTAGGCATGATGACAGGTACGTATCCCACTCTGGCTTAACAACATTTTTTTGTCTCTTCGGTTTGTTTTCAAATGTGTACACCTCATAGAAGCTCTTGTTTGATGTTACAGGTTGTAGGGTTTGAGGAAACCAAGGTTCGTGGGTCCCTCTGAGGTCAACACCATACCCATTTGGGTAATCCCTGTTGTACAAGTTTAAAACTTGTGCCTCTCTTGTGTGGTTGTTGTGATAGCATTAAAACTGGTCGTGGGTTTGAATGTTTGGCTCTAGTTTTAATGGTTGCGTTTTGGTAAAGGCACTATCTATGGAATAAGATGTAGGGAATTGGAGATGCGTTAAGGATTGGGGTTTTGTTAGGGTTTAGTGCCTTCGTGCCGAGACCAATGTATTTGGGTTTTTTGAAAGGAATATCTGTGTAGAAATGTGGCTTAGTAAACCCTGATAAGCTCTGCATAATGTAAATATTTTTATGCTCTTGGTAATGGCAGCGACACCATTGCTTGCAATGGTACAAAGCCTTGGTTACACGACTATGTAATTTATTATTTGTTTTTATAATGGTTATATATATATATATATACAACATTTTCATACTGTTCAATTTGGTGGTTATAATTCTTATTCTTTGGCATTAGTTTGACTCTGTGTGGATTCATAATTCTTGGTTTGAGTTCTTTAAGTGGAGTTTTTAACCATGTGGTTGTCCTTTGGAGCCATGCTGTAGTTAGAAATGGCCTTCCTGTGATTTATAGTTGCAACTGTGCAGATGGATAAATGAGTTAATGGTTTTTATGGTTTAAATCGTGTTAATGAATAGTCTTTGTATAAGGGTCATGACTATGGATGTAACCATTCAATGGGTGTCATTGCTATTAGCATAGCATTGACATGGTTGTAGTGTTGGTGCTAATATTTAAATGCTTTGTTTATGTAAAGGGCTAAGGGCCATGAAATAGTTACAGCGTGTAATTTATTTCTAGTTTTGACTTCTGTTTAGTGATTAGGTGAATTTGTTTTACAGCCTGTTTATTTATAGTAGCGTGATTTGTTTGGTTGGTAGTTAAAACGCTACAGTGTTTAGTAAGATAAAAATGGATCCTAGAGGACTCGATGGGATGACTTGTAAATAAATGGACTCAAGAGGAATTGATCCTGGCTCGCTATGGTTATAAACGTTTATAAATGTATGGGTTTTCCTGGCCATTCACGCCTACAGGAATTGATCCTGCAACCTCTATTTATTTATTTTGTGTTTTTAAAAGAGTTATGTGCATAGAATTATGTTTGTATTACTACGTTGGCATTTTCTTTACAACATACGATTTGCATAGATGTAGTTTGTATGTTAATTATATAGTTTGGTTTACGATAAATGAGATGGATTTATGTGGGTTGTTGTTTATAACTTCATATGATTAGATGGTCTCGATATATTGATTGTAGATTTCGTTTCAATGTTCATTCTTAAATGAGGAAATAATGCGTTTATAACATGGTGTATTTAGATTGTAGCTTCAGACCATTTGATGTCTCAATAGGTTTACTTGTTGGCATTTTTAATTCATTATTTTCTTATGGATCTGTTTATATTAAAATAATGGAAATGGTTGGTTTCTTAGGTTAAGAATTTAATTAAATGAGTTCTTATAATTAAGTTTTGTTTATAGATTATACTTAATTAGTCTTTTTTATCCTAAATATAGCTCTGCTGGAAATATGAAATCTTCCAGTAGAATCCATAGATAAATACACATATAGAATCTATTTAGAGAAATTGCTAGATTTTAAGGAAACAAGGTTTAAACTCTGAAATAAAATGTAGAATTAAGTTTGGAAGAAAAATAATCCCTAACTAGTTTTTAGAGAAGAAATAATTTTCAGGCATAGTGTTTAGAATTTAAAACATAAACTACTAAACATTTTGAAGAGACATAGGGTGTACAAATAAAATGTATACACTTGAATATTCTAACAAGAAATAATTGCGGACATAGTGTTAGAAATATAAGATAAACCCTTAATAGTCTAACAGTATATAATTTTAGACATAGGGTTAGAAACATAACACAAACCCTTAATTATTCTAATAGGAAATATACTAGACAATGGAATGGAAAAAGTTCAAGAACCTCATACCTCTATGGTAAAGATATTCCGATGGCTGAAAACCTACACACTTAATTACCCAGCATTAACAAATTCATAGACAGATCTGACCTATGTATATATAACCGAATAACTTGGGAACCACCATGTTCCACCCAACCATGACCCGAAATTCTTGTCGGTTTTTAGCCAGATCCCCCCAAGGTGGTTTCAACATGCAAGTAGCTTAGAGCTCCTAACGTAAGGCTTCTCTAACTGGGATATCTGGTCGAAATCTTGTCTCCTTTTTTCTCTTAGGAAGATGTTCTCCGAGAACTCTCTTGAGAATAAACAAGCTGAAATAATGATTCACCAAAAATATGGAAGAGATCCCCAAGCCTCTCTTTGGATTGGGTCTTTATAGGAAGACTTTTCAGTCAAAGGGGCAGTTAAATCAAGAATCATTCGATTTCTTGATTTAACCATTTTATTTAATTCAGGAACTTTTAATATTTAACTTAGGAACTTTTAACTAGTTCTTATTTGGACCTTTGTAGGTATTATATTATTTAATTATCTTTAAGTAATAATACTACTAAATGGATCCTCTCTTTCTTTCTTATACTTTTAATATTATTACTATGTTTACTATTATACATACCATGTATAAAATATATAATTATATATATATATTATTTGTTAACATTTGTCTTTATGTATCATATAACATAATCCCTAAAGTTATGACACTTTCTTTATTAAGGCCGTCAGGTAGCTGGTTAGGTATACTAGGCTAGGAAAATTTAAACATCCTTACATGTTTGATTCCCTCATATAAAATGTTAGTCATTCAGTACTTGACGAGATACATAAATTTGAGATTTCATTTAATCACTTGCAAATAAGTAGGATGAGATCAATATTTTACTCGAGTCGATTTCACTCGAAATCATTAATTCTTTTCAGTAACTCCTAGTACTTATCTAGAGCCCATACTCAACGCTAAAAACATGGAGTTACAAACTTAGTGCAATTATAGAACTCCTCGCTCAACACTAAGGATAGGATGTAATTGTAGGATACACCTAGGGATACAATTGCTAAGGATCCAATGTTCGAGAGCTTATTCTCAACATCAACTTAAAAGGATCTAGGGATTATGCCCAACACTTCCAATTTACCTTTTCATGTGCTTCAGAGATTCATTCTCAACAAAAAGGTTTTCATATCACATGTGTTTCAGAGTTTCTCTCTCAACACAACATAAACACTCATGTGTTCCCGAGCTTCTTTCTCAACACAATATAAACACGCATCTGCTCCAGAGCTTCTTTCTCAACAAAACACATCTTAAATACTCATGTGGTCCACAGCTCGTCGATCAACCCAAAACATCTCATCAACCATGTTCTTCAGGGTCCACGCCCAACACATAAAATCATACATAAAACATATGTAACTGGCTTATTCCCAATATATCAAACAAATCGTCATGTTCATATGTAGTGGGGTCCTACACCAAATACATAAAAAAAAAATTAAATTAACATCATAATCAATGGGGCTTATGCCCATAAGTGTTAGGTCAAATTTTGGGATATTACATCCCTCACTGCTTAGAACAACACAATCCTCGGTGTTCCATGGACTCAGAATGAAATAATGAAACAAGGTAGGGTAATACTTTCTCATGGTGGCTTCATTCTCCCAAGTAGCATCATTGGCTTCCGGAGCAACCAAATATGGTTGGCCCGTTAGTAGTTGAATCTGACTATCATTTTGAATGATAAATTTTATAATGTATTAGATGATGAATTATAATTATAAAGGATGCTCTCCTTTATAGGCTTTGAGCATATATAATTTAAAGGTTACGCCCTTTCATATAATAATTACTAATCTAATTAATATTTAATTTTATTTATGTTTGTTACATTGCCACTCCCTTTAAGGGATCTTTGTCCTCAAAGCTCGAGTATTTCCTAATGTGATTTTTAATTTGGCTCTATGTCGCACTGATGACTTGAGAGGTGTGATTTTGATTACAACCCTTGCCTCATTTTTATTATTATGTCTTGGTATTTGCAATAAGTATGAACTTGGTGAAGTTTTTTAACTCTTTTTATACTGTTGTGATTGCTTCTTTTAACTATATTTGTCATCAATTGAACATGATGAACATACATTACGACCTTAACTATTTTTCCTGTTGTTATCCCCAAAACTTTTTGTGTCAGTTCCCTTGAATTATCTCCTTGTGCTTATAATGATCATAAGAACATCGGTCTTATCTTGTGTCTGATAGATATTATAGTTGCTTCCCTTGATGTTCTTTATAGCCATCTTTGTGATGATATATGTCCTTCGTGTGTTTGTGATTGTGACATTTTTGTTGCAGCATTGATCATATTTATTGTTAGCAGCATCAGTTTGTTTCTTATCACAATCTTTGTCTGGATCATTTTTTTCATGAACTTGGGTGGCTTCTTCTACATGATTTTCGCCTCCATCTACATTTAATTTAAATCTTTCGTCCATAGTTATATTTATTTCATCCATGTACTTAAGGATTTTCTCAAGGAGATTTATGAATTTGTCACTCTTACTATAAGATGCCATTGATGTTTGTAGAACGCTATTTTAGCTTTTCAGGCAAAATTTGAAAAATAATATATTAATTAATTATTTATTATTATTATTATTACTCTTAAACTATATAATATTTCATATATAGTTTTTTTAACAAATATTATAATATTATTTATATAATAATAAATACAATATTTGATTCTTTTTAAATATCTTATTATTAATATACTACAT
>LPNX010289114.1:43005-55892 GCA_001517045.1 Pseudotsuga menziesii
TGAGGGAAGGTGGTGAGGACATGGAGAGGAGCAGTGAAGGTTGGAGCGCGCAAATGTCAGACAGGGTTGGAGGGATGAGGAGGAAACCAGAGGAGACAAGTGGAGCGTTGGGAAGGAGACAAGCAATGGAAGTGGAAGATGGAGCGCAGATGGAAGAAGGGATAGTGGTGGGCGGTGGAGGTTTGGAAGGGTGGTTGAGGGTTGACAAGGAGGATGGTGGATGCGTAGAGAGAAAACCTGGCATGTGGTTGAAGTTGGTGTGGCTGCTAGTGGAAGAGGATGCGTGTGAATATGGGGAAGGAGAACAATGCAGAGAAGGAGAGTGGAGGATGTATGCATGTAGATGCGTGGGAGTGGAGAAGGAGAGATGGTAGCATGTGAGGAGTGGGGGTAGGGGGGAGATGAGATGCAGGGAGTTTTGGGAATCTAGGTTCGTGGAGATGAAGGATCAGGTGGGAGAGTGAAGGCAAAAAAAAATGAAAAATGGGGGTGGCAGGAGTTTAGATGAGAGAGGGAGGATGAGCCAAATCCAAGCTCATGTCGAAGGAGCGAATCCGCTCTAATACCAAATGGAATAAATGAATCTGGTTCGTCCGTTAGTAGTCGAATCAAACTATCATTTAGTGAATGATAAATATTATAATGTATTAGATGATGAATGATAATTACAAAGAATTCTTGCCCTTATAGGCTTTTAGCGTATAGAATTGAAAGGTTACGCCATTCCATATAATAATTACTAATCTAATTAATATTTAATTTTATTTATGTTTGGTACAGCTTAGAAGTGCTTCCATTGCACTTTGAACTGGACTATTGTTTTCTTTCTGAGTGCCACCTCTATCTTATCCAATATATGAAGAGGTTCAGGGGAAAACTCTGCTTCAGGTTCCACCTATAATAAGGACCAATCAATCACATGTTTAGTGTCATAAACATATTTCTTTAATAATGATGCATGGAAAACATTATGGACTCTTATGTGAGCGGGTAATGCTAGCTCATATGCCACTGACCCTCTCTTGGCTACTATCTAAAAGGGTCCACAAATTCTAGGTGCTAACTTACCGCACCTTCCCAAGTGCAATGAGCTTCATTTTTATTTTACTTTCAAGTAGACATGGTCACCTATTTGATAATATTTATGTTTTCTTTTCTTATCTACATAGATTTTCAGGAAGTATTGTGCTTCTTTAAGGTTCACCTGGACCTTGGTTACCTATTTTTCCAAGTTATTTAGCAAGTTAGGCCCTAACATGAGTCGATCCACCGGGCTATCCCAAGTAAGTGGTGTTCTACACTTCAGTCCATAGAGTAACTCAAATGGACTCATCTTGGCGGAAGTCTGGTATATGTTGTTATATGAAAACTCTGCAAGATGTAGATGATCTTCCAAAACTTGTGGGGTTTTTCATGACATACATCCTAAGCATGTCTTCTATAATCTATTTTCCCCTTTCTATCTTCCTCTCTATCTGTGGGTGATTAGTAGTACTAAATTTCAACTGTCTCTAATCCGAAGAATAAGGATCTTCAAAATTTTCCAATAAACTTAGTATCTTGATACAAGATGATTTCCTTAGTTATCCTATGCAATATAAATATCTCCTTCAAGAAGATATCGACAATGTGTACTCGCTTGTAGGTCGAGTTCACTGGAATGAAATCGGTTGGTTTTGAGAATTTTTTAATTACTACAAAGATATAATCATTTTGTTTCTTACTCTTAGGTATACCTATGATAAAATCCATACTAAGGACCTCCCACTTTGATTCTAGAATGGGTAATGGCTGCAATAGCCCTAAAGGATGTTGGTGGTCAACTTTGACTAGCTAACATTATTGACATTTCATGATAAACAATGCTATGCAGACCTTTAACTTAGGCAAAAAAAAGTGTCTCTTAACAGTGGATATCATCTTTTGATATCCCGGATGCCCTGAGTAGGGTTTCCAATGAAATTATATGAGGATGTTGGAATGAATGTCCCCTCCTTCTGGAACGTACAATCTCTCCTTGGACAATAGCAGTACCATTTCGTCTACCTTTTACTCTTTTTGTTGTTGAAACAACATGTCCTCTTGGACCTTCTTGAGGATATCTACATAAAAAAGGTCAAATATATTGGTCTTCCTAATCCTATCATGTAAATATGAATTGGTTTACTTTAAGTCACCTCATATATCATATGAGTTTGTTGGCTCAAATCATCAACAATCTTGTTCTCTTTTCCCTTTATATTCTTTAGCTCAAAACATAACTCACTAAGCAAATCCAACCATATGGCTTGTCTGGCATTTAGATACAATTTCTCAAATAAATACTTCAGACTCATATTGTTTGTATTCAGAAGCAATTTCCTTCCCATGAGGTAGTGCCTCCACATCTTCAAGGCATGGATGATGGCTGCTAAATCAAGATCATGTGTGGGGTGTTTTTTCCCATGTTCTTCTAACTTTCACGATTCATAACAGATCATGTAATCATTCTACAAGAGGATTCCTTTGATCCATTCCTTTCTTGCATCCATGAAAACAATGAAATCCCCATTGGGATCCGCAATTTGTAGTCTCAGTGCGGTCATCAAAACCTGCTTAAGCTTTTGAAAACATTCCTCACACTTGGTTTTCCATAAGAAATTATTTTCCTTCTTTTGGAAAGTGGTCATGCGACAAGCTATCATCAAGAAGTTCTCAATGAACTTTTGATAATACCAGGATAATCCCAAATAGGTTCTAATGTTGGTGACACTAGTAGGTCTAAGCCAATATTCTATGGATTTAATCTTTTCTGGGTCCACAACTATCCCCATGTTGAAGATGATGTGAGGCATGTACTGTATCTGTGGTTTCTAAAAATCGCATTTACTAAACTTGGCATAGATTTGGTATTCCTATAAAACCTTTAGCACTATGCAGAGGTGTTCCTCGTGCTCCTCTTTACTCTTAGAGTAAACTAGGATGTCATCTATAAAGAGCAACACAAATTTTTCTAGATATTTACTGAATATAATGTTCATCATACACATAAATTTCATGGGTGCATTGGTCAACCCAAACGACATTAATACAAAATCGTAGTGACCGTACCTTATAAGGAAGGCAGTTTTGTGAATATCCTCATCGTCAATTCGTACCTAGTGGTACCCAGATCGCATGCCAATCTTTGAAAAGATCTTGGCTCCTCTTACTTGATCAAATAAGTCATCGATATGAGGGATTGGGTATCAACTCTTGATAATCATTTTGTTAAGCTAATATTGATCGATGCACATCCGTATCATACTCTCAAAACCCCAAATTTTCACAAAAAATTAAAATTTTGAGATAACATAAAATGCTAAAACTACGGTTTATTAACAACTAAAGGTTAGCACACTACTACATTTCGACCAAAAATCTGATGGCCATATTGTCGGATTTTCAACACTCCCCTGTCGCATGTACGGCACTATGATTTTTTTTAAGCGTCGGTGGATTTTCGTCGGTTATCTGACATCTTTTCAATCCATCGGTTAAGCGAAAACTCATTTTACCGTCGGTTAAATGTAAAGCGTCGGTTATCTAACATATAATCCATATTAAACTATGAATTTTTATAAAAAAAATTACCTGCAGCCGTCGCTTAAGCGACGGTTTTTGAATTTTTTTTTAAAAAAAATTACCTGCATCCATCGCTTAACCGATGGTTTTTGAAATTTTTTTCTTTTTAGAATAGCTGCATCCATCTCTTAACCGACGGTTTCTGAAATTTAAAAAAAAAATTACCTGGATTATTAATCATCAGTCAAGCACAACCCTTTTATTGTTATCATTAACATGGATCTGTTCATCATTCTCCTTAGATAATGCTTCCCTTTTGGCTTGCTTTTTACACAACGCATTAAAACGGTTCTTGACATCATTGTCAGTCCTGTTTGGATTCCAAAGTAATCAGATTTTGTTGTAGAAGTATACCAAAATAAATAAAAGTTTAGGAACGCATGTAATATACTTTTCAGACCAAAGGTTACAAGAATAATATCGTAAAAATGTGGAAACCTTACAATATCAATGATCATTGATAACCTATAAGATTAGTAATGCTGGATTACTAATTACAAGTTAAACAATTTAATTACTTGTCTGTATCATACAAATCTTATTAGCATGGCATGATCTTAAATAAACTACTGCCTACCTAAATTGCACGACATAGCATTTTATAGATTTAGGGCCAGCATGGCTTCAATGAGATCAAAGATAGTCGAAGATAACTTCAAACAGAAAGAACATTACAAATTCCAATAACATCAACTTTTTGCACAAAAAAATAGTGACATAAGAAGCCCGTTTTCAGTGCTGTACAAACTTTATTGCAGATCAGTTGAAGACTCTAAGGTTGTACTTGTACCTAAAACAAATAAATCATGTGACTACTCTTAAACAAAATTTTCTAAAAGGTATTTGAAAATTAAAAAAAAAATCCTACAACAAATAAAGCCTACTAATTTTTTTATTATTAACCTTTTAGCTGTTAACAGGTGTGATGGAATGCTCACCTTTTTGGGGTTTGGTCTGTTAGAGCATTCACTTTAGGAGTCTCAATAGTGGCCCTTACATCATCTTTCACTTAATTTTCATGGAGCATTCATTTTGGAGACTCATTTTATGCCTTACATGATGGAATGTCCACCTTTTGAGGGTTTGTAGCACACCTTTTTGATGGGTAATAGTTGGACATTTTGGAGCATTGTTGCACATCATCACATGCTTATGTGATGGATCATTCCACCATTTGGAGGTGCCTTGTTGATGTGTGATGCTTAGTTGGAGCTAGCGTTCACTCTTGAGGAGATCTACATGTCATCTCTTTCCATATTTGGAGGAGCGTCCATCCCTTGGAGGCCTTATCTATGGGGGCATTCACTTTGGAGAGGATCCACTCATCATTTATGCCTTTTAGGAGATAGCATCCAGCTTTGGAGGACTCTTGGCACACTTTTTGAGGACTTCTTGGAGGGAGTTCAAAATTGGAGTATCTCTTCCACACTTGGCATGCTTTCTTTGGCTTAGCGTTCACTCTTGCAGGTGATCTATGCACATTTTGACGTCATTTGGTCTATGGGGAGACCTACGGTGTGATCTAGGATTCCTTCATCACTCATTGGACCACTTTTCTTTGGGAGCACTACTTTTGAAACTATGTTTGGGAGTAGTGCAAAGAGGAACACATGCTAGTTTGAGTTGTAACAAGAGTAATGCAAAGAGGAATAACATTCAAGGAGAAAATCTCACTCTCTTTCATTCTTCCACTTTGTTGTAAGACCTAGGGCATTACAATTTCAACAAATGTAAACTCTTGCAAGCTTAGACATCTGAAGCATGTGACTGTCCTGTTAAAAAATTGAAGCCATAAAGTATGGTTCATCCATCCATTGTAATAGCCCTCATTGATATCCATAATGATCTATCAGTAGATATGTTTCTTCTAAAGTGGATTAAAGAGCATTTTTATAGGATATTTTTGTAAGAAAATCAAATCAAATCCAATTATATTGATGTCTACAAATGACCAAACTAGGTCAATGGGACTGGAAAGTAAAACCTGCCAAAATGAGCGATAGGAGAGTGTGCATAAGTCATCGCCAAAGAATAGTAAAGAGAAACTCAAGCTAAAAGAATAAGAATAAAACCTCACATATCATAGGGATCCGGCTATAAATACAGTCCCAAAGTAGTAGTATCTAGAGAATTCAAAGGATTATAGAAAACGTTAAATTTTCTTATATAATCCAAGTTATTTACTAGGTATTGACATATGGCATAAACATCGGCAGCAGTTACCAGAGAGCACAATGAGAAACTACTATGTCAAACACCTTCACTAGAGAAATAACCTAAGCAAAACTAAAGAAACAAACTAGACTCTACATGGTTCTCCTTCATTCTTCCAACAACTCTGACTAAACTGCAATCATCTTCAAGGTATGAAATGCACAGAAAACCAAGTTGAAATGTACTTTATCCCACTTCATGAAAGGACAAGCATACCTTCCACATCAGCATTTGATGCTTCTGCACTCAGCTGTTGAATAATACGAGGTACCACATCTGCCCTTGTCACCCCTCCTGTAGCATCCAGGTTAGCAACAACATCCCAATTAGGTGTGGTTATTCCACCACCAGCACTTAAACCCTGAGAACCATTATCTGACAAAATCATGGCTAAGTAGTAGTATATATAGCGCAAAACACTTATGTCTTCACATTGTTGATGAAGCTGCATATTTACAGATGTAACACCCATCATAAGAGCAGAAGTATATAAATGACATGTCTATTATAAGAATTTTACTATCCAATGAACATCTGGCATCACAATTTTATGCATATGACATTAGAAATTGTTTAGAAGGAAAGCTCAAAATCACTACATTATCCTCTCTGCTAATTAAAAAGCTAAAAACATTATCACTTGAAATATGGTAAAAAATGCAAGGCAATTTCAAGTCACATAGCATATACAAATTGGAAACAAAAACTCAATTAAGCTTGTGGGATTTACATATTACAAGCAAAGGTTCAGGAATATGCAGACAGATAAATAGTGAACAATTAAATACCATCAGTAGAGATGGAGCCAATGAAGGATCAACTGAATTATACAAAGCAAGTTTTGGAAATACTTGATGTACTAGCTGCTTTTGGGAGCTTTTCTTAACCTTCTATTGCACCATTCAAAGTAGAAGCCAAGAAGGCATGGATTTTACATGATATATTCTTATGGTTTATTGATGATAATCTAGTTTCCATAGCCTTTTTTGATGGCTATGAAAGGACATGATTATGGGATTCAATGCAATTACTTGCACTTGTGCTTTATGACAACATTCTATTTTGTGCATGACTGATATAATGAGAGAAAGATGAATACAATCCTATCAGGGTTGGAATTTCAAATGGCGGACACCTGTCAAAATTGCAAGTAACAATGAAAATCTGAAATATTTTCTGTATTTTAAGCCAGATTTTGATGGTTTCCAGAAAATCTTAGCTGTATTTGATGGGTAAATTGGTCCATGATGGGAATTTATCCATCAAATTCCATCCCTGAATCCTATGGTAGCTGGCTAAGTCTAAAATGATTTGAGGACATAAAGGATCACAGATTCATCATGGGTTCATGCTAGTTACATAAAACCAACTTAGCAAGTAGAAATTGTATCTACCTATTTGATATATCGTGCCAATATGATTAGAGGAAAGGCTACCCCTTTGGAGTTTATTCTATGCCTTACAATGTCTGGAGCACCATGTTTATGCACTTGGCCACATAGAGAATAATAACATAGTTGTGATACCCTTGACTATGACTCCCAAGAACTCTTGAGCATGGCAAGTATATCGCTGAAGCAAGTACTTGGATCAAGGCGATTCCAACATACATTAAAGTAGTGACTGGTCACTACTTTCCATACTCCTATATATTGGTGAGTACTACCAAGTATGCCAAGTAGCCTAAGTCAATACGTGATAGAGTCCTCAGTAACAACTCCTACATTAAAACCATTTTTTTGTTATTATGCTCAGTAAGCCAAGTGCAAGTATGCTAAGTATGGAAAGTTACCTACCTTGCCAAGTCTGAGCATGGTAATTATGCGCAACAGAAAAATAGCTTAGTCGAGGGAGGAACTACATTGATGCATACTCCACTATCCTCAATTGGAGCTAAAGGATTATTGAGAACTAAAGGAGGTATCTTGTCTTGGGTTCATACTTATGTCCATGTATTTTGGTGATCCAGATACCAAACGATCCATTATGGTGATACAGATACCCCATCCATTAGAAAACATTGTATTTCCAATCACAATTTTCAACTCATAGGTGATAAATTTAGATCATACAATCTGAACAGATTTTAAGAGTCCTCCAATAAGACTGCCATGATAGCAAAGATGATTCATAAATCTATATTTAAGTAGGAGGAGAGTGCTCCACTTTGAGGTTATTTTGAGCATCTTTCACACTTATTTTTGGCAAAAGGAGGCACCGACCATGGATCTCTATTCATGACGCTTGCTTGCTTGTTTTTGGTATCCATCTACTCTCATTGGTGTGTTCAATTGCTTTTACTTTAATGTTCTGAGTTGTTTGACCTCAAGAGTCACCTGCGCAATCAATTATTAACTATATCAACTCCATAACCCACATAATTCAAGGCACTAGGGTCATAAATCATTTTTCAGAGTTATACTTCATTGTTTTTAAGGTTCTTTACACACAGATATGCACTTTTCTAGCAAATATTTGAGGTATTTTTCAGATATTTGCATGGAAATCGAGGTTATTTGATATATATAAATGTACATATGCATATTATTCACTCTCTGGAATTGATTTAATGTAGATTCCAGGTCTGATATTTAATTTACAGCAAGCTATACCACAGATCTGAAGTAGTTTCTGGTAGGTAAAGTTTGATCTTTATCTTCAGATTGCATGGAGGTGACAATGTACCCTCCTTGGTTCACTTTGAAACTCTTCCAATTCCAAGTGTTAACATTATTCATATGTGAATTCTATTTGTCACGAAATCTCTTGTACTCTGAGGCTATCAGTGGGGCTCAAAAAGGGGGAAATTGATACCAAGTTAGATTAAGATGGTGTGAAACATTCGGTTATGGAATCTAATTGTCACCAACTTTAAAAACATAAGTGTTAAAAGAGAGAGCAGATCCAAAACAGATCTAGAAAAAAATTACATAGAGCCTTATCCATTATAAGACACATAAATCATCAGAGTGAAAGATGGAGAGATGTTGACATAGAAAAAACATCATTAAAGCATATGAGAAGGTGGAAGTCCCATAAACTAAAATATATAATAAAAGAAAGTTTAATGGGACCTCTCAAGATCGATATCCAGTAGACTAAAACAAATCCCAGAAAACACAATAACCATGAATGAAGCTTAATATAGTACAGTAGTTCCATTTTATTAGCAATCAGGGCAGTACACCAGATCCCTGAGAATTATAAATAGCGATACTCCACAATATATCTCTAAGACACAGATAAACGGAGAAGGGGGCATAGCCACAAAATGTCTTCAATATAATGTATCAAATAACAGAGGGATACATCAACAAGAGGCAGAGCTGCAAAAATTGCTTTAAGTGAACCTGAGACATGGTTACAATCCCGGAGACTCGAGAAGAGGAATATGTAAAATAGGAGGAGGTTTGACAGAACTAAGAAAACATACTCATAGCCTATGTGTCGATCCTCTGTTACAGCCTTGTGGATAAATGATCTAAGCTCCTTGATCTCTCTGTTATCCTAGATCTGTGCAAGCCAAGAAGCTCTCTAAAACTATTGATGCCTTGTTAACTTCTTCCCTCTTTTCATAGTCCTCTGGATGTTTTTGTAGTAGTGGCCCAGTAAATGTAAATCATGTTCTATTAGGAATTGATCTTTTAACTTCACTGTCATAATAACACCAAGCCAATAACAGTTCTCAGTTTGAATCACATGTATCACATCTATGCATAAGTGAGTGAGATGATATTTAAAGAACCTACCAACCATCTGACAAATTTAACATATCTTGATCAACATATGCTCATTATTTTCCTCACTCCAGCTTCAGTTCCACCAGCATGGAACTCAGACAACATCAAATAGGTCCACACAATGAAACAATTGAGGGGTGGTAGATGATCATATCCAAGTAAATCAGAGTCTCGGACATGGATATTAAGACAGCCTATGAAAAATTGAATGCTTAGATAGAAAAACTCTTTGTTGGAAATGTTTGGAAGATAGGGTTAAAAAAACTGCACCAAAATTATGCCCAGAAAATGTACAATACATACCAGTGAGAATTGAAGAGATACGATAAGATAAGATGATATAATTTTATTAATATCCAACAAATGAGCAAAGTAGTTCAATGGGACTGTACAATACATAAGTGTATATACAAAGTGTAAGTGTGGAGGCCACTCCTTTAAAAGGAAAAAAGAAAGCTAATCTATAAGATCTAAGCTCTATTGACTAAAAGATAAATTGGAAAACAATGCTCTTGAAGACGGTACAAGGGAAAGAGCCTCAAGGCTCCAAGTGCCTGTGGTTGGAAGGAGGGCATTGTCCTCATCTGTAGTTACCACTACCAAATGTGAAACTCTTCTACCATATGAGGTTGAAGGAAAGGATATCTAGACAGAGGATTGGTTGGAAGAGGTGAATCTAGCTTGGGGAATGTCTCTCTATCTAGAAGAGGTGGCCCGATTCTAGGAACTGGAAAATCATTGTTACTTGTTGGTTCTACATAGATTGTCTCGAGTTCCAAGTCAATAACTCTGTATGGGTCTCACAATGGGGGTTCGAATTTCCTCTCAGGGTATGATGACTCTGGGGGTTGAGATGGTGATGCTCTCGAGTCTCTACATGCCTCTTGGCGCCACTATGCATTGGGAGCACTAGAAGAAAGATGTGATCGAATTAGTAGTCTCTAGCGAGGCTGGTACTTGAAGAATGTAAGATTTAAACCTGACTGCCTCTCCCATTTAAGTACTAGGCACCACTGAATGCCTCTCTCACTATTCTTTCTGTCATGTTTCTAACATTGTTTTCACCATCTTGCTAAATATGAAGATATATCATTTTTTCTTCGCAATAGCCAAAGTTCCAGGAAGAAAAGTTCTTCGAAGTCAGACAAGTTTGGTTATTGACTTCATTTGTAAAGGTGACATTACAAGAAAAGTTCTTCAATGTCAAACAAGTTTTTTCATTCACTTCTTGTAAAAGATTCATTACAAGGAATGTTCTTCAAAGTCAAACAACTTTGGTTATTGAATTCTGCTGAGCATAAATTAAAATTGGAGTATGTTTCGAAATATTTTATTAACTACAAATGAATCGAATTTTCAGAAGATAAGCCTAGAAAGGACACAAGGAAGCCAAAGGGGAAGACTCTATGTTGTATGTCAAATTGAGATGTTTATTTTTATTTAGTCATAATAATCAGTGAGTTGTTAGTCATAATAATCAGTGAGGTGTTAGTCATAGTGATTTGTGCAGAATATTCATGAGTCCTACCAACTCAACATGCTCACCCATTCGGATGGTTGCTGATGGGAAGTTACAGTGACATCACACAGTTAGCAGAGTACATTCCAGAGAATATAAAAGGCCAGCTTTTAGTTTGAATTGAGGACACTACAGACCATTTGATGTGAACCTTCTGCATCCTGGGTAATTTTTTTTCTGCGTTTCTTGAAACCCACTACCCAAGCCATAGGTTTGGAAAATTCAAAGTATTGTACTACTCTGTATCAGAAGTGCGTAGCCAATAGTAAGAGAAATATATTGTATAATCCATTCTTCATATCATATAATATGAATACATTGCTGGATGTAAGAGAAATTAACACATAGTAGCTCACCAATCTGTGGTGTTCCATTGCAGGAACAACCATAATCTTATTTGAAACTTAATGTATGCCTTAGAGGAAGAGAAAATCTAGCTCCACTTACAAACTGTTGGATATTGGCTCAATGAATACACAAGTATCATTCAGAAACCTACAGTTTCAAATTCCAAAATAACTGTTAATACCTTGACCATTCAAGTTGACATTCATGCAACTGTTTATTTTTTATAGAAGAATAAACCAGAGACCCTAGACTCCTAAACAACGGCCGGGGCCGGGGCCTGGGCCTTTCAAGAGTATATACTGGGACACATGTGTCTAAAACGCTTTTATTTCTTTATGCAAGTAAATACTTACGAAAAAATACAGAGAGCAATCGAACTTTCTGTAGCAGCTAGGGAAAATACACCACTAACCCAAAAGGGAAGACAAATAATCGCAAAAAATTATACAAGATAGCAGTCTAACAGTTATGGAAAATACACATTAACCACACCTAGAATTGGCAAACTCATAGAGCTTTTTTCTTGGAGAGAAAATCATAAGTCCCACCTCGGCATCGCAGATCACCGAGAGCTCGTAAGCTTTCTTGAGCAGCCCATTCCTGCGCTTAGAAAACATAACCTGCTTGCTCGTAGTGTTCTCGATTATTTTCATCAGGGTTTTGCCCCTCACCATTGTTAGAATAATCAAACCCATAGTATTACCCACTTAGACATTAATTCATTTATTTTTGTCTTATTTGCCTATTTCATGAGTCCCACCATGTTCAAGTTGCTAATTGCCTATCCATAGAGGTCAAACTTGCCATCTTTGACTCATGTAGCGCTTGGGAAAGCCTTAGGAATCAAATCTGCTTTATTCCTAGCCTCCTAGGCGCCCTTCTGCTTTTTCTGCTTTGTTGACTGCTTTTTCAGTTTTTAAAGCACATAAGGAAAGCAAGACTAGGTGAGGTGAACCTGTTTTATTCCCCTTTCATCCTCCACTCTTTCCTCCATGCAAAAGCATGTATGAGCTTCCATTTCACCTCTCATTATCTTGCCCATGTGCCCTTGCCAATTCGTGACCCTCATGACAGATTTGGGATCAACTTTTTACACCTATGGGGGATTTGCCTATTTTGGGTAAGCCTGCTTTATGCTAGATTTGGATTCTTCCTCATGCATTCGATTTCTTCATGTATTATATTTATTCAGTAGCCTATGATATTACAGGGTTGGCTATTGTACACTGAGTTAATATAATTTTGTGTTACAGCTCCATTTTCAGTCTCCATTGTTGACAATTTTGCATGATCAATTGTAATTTGTTGTGAGTGAAATTAATCTATTGCTGGTCAGAATTTCTACATGGTATCAGAGCCATGTTAGGTTGTTACTCTCCTTCAAAAATTGTTTTGCAGGTTCGACATCAAGACTGGGAGCCTTCTACTGACAGCCGGGACAGATTTTCTAGAGCTATGGATCA
>LPNX010289114.1:59928-142431 GCA_001517045.1 Pseudotsuga menziesii
TTACCTACTCTTCTATTCATATTCAGAACAAGTAGCTGATATCTTCACCAAAGCATTTTGTGAGAAGACCTTCAGCAATCTCAAATCACTGCTGGGGATTGCTGATCATGCTGTCAAAGCATGAGTGGAGACAAGATTCTACAATTTTGTTTTACAGTCCATGTTTAAGGGAGGATTTTCCCAAGTTGGTTTTGCCTCTTTCCTTGGTTCATATGGACTTGCAGTATGTAAAGGGTGACTAAGCATTGTTGCTAGGCCCTACATTTTTTATTTATTACTCATAAATTCAGGCTTAAGGGGGGGTTTTAGAATAATCAAACCCATAGTATTACCCACTTAGATATTAATTCATTTATTTTTGTCTTATTTGCCTAGTTCATGAATCCCACCATGTTCAAGTTTCTAATTGCCTATCCATAGAGGTCAAAATTGCCATCTTTGACTCATGTAGTGCTTGGGAAAGCCTTAGGAATCAAATCTGCTTTATTCCTAGCCTCCTAGGCGCCCTTCTGCTTTTTCTGCTTTGTTGACTGCTTTTTCAGTTTTTAAAGCACATAAGGAAAGCAAGACTAGGTGAGGTGAACCTGTTTTATTCCCCTTTCATCCTCCACTCTTTCCTCCATGCAAAAGCATGTATGAGCTTCGATTTCACCCCTCATTATCTTTCCCATGCTCCCTTGCCAATTCGTGAGCCTCATGACAGATTTGGGATCAACTTTTTACACCTATGGGGGATTTGCCTATTTTGGGCAAGCCTGCTTTATGCTAGATTTGGATGCTTCCTCATGCATTCTATTTCTTCATGTATTCTATTTATTCAGCAGCCTATGATATTACAGGGTTGGCTATTGTACACTGAGTTAATATAATTTTGTGTTACAGCTCCATTTTCAGTCTCCATTGTTGACAATTTTGCATGATCAATTGTAATTTGTTGTGAGTGAAATTAATCTATTGCTGGTCAGAATTTCTACAACCATTCTCCTCCCCTTTCTTTTCTACCCTCAAAACGGGTCACTCACATCATCTCAGGAATATCAGATCTGGGATATAGAACCACACCCTCATCAAACTCTTCCTTTTCACCATTGTGTCAATGTTATCAAGCATACTTTAGCCACCTATCCCAACTATTTTTTTTCCTTTGTGATGTGATTTATGGTGTTACCATTGTTGCATGACCTAAACTTAGGTTATGTTCAAGAAAATTCTTAAACAAAGCAAGGACCTAGAAGAATTAAAGGGAAATACCAAATTAATGATAATTACCATGCACTCTATATTCTTAACTGACACATACACATTCACATAGAATCTCTTAGATTTGAGATCTTTCATCTCAACTAGATGGACAAAATATAAGGAAGCCTCTGTAATTGACATTTCTAAACATGTTTCCAATAAGTGACATACCTTATGTACATTAATTTGACATGCATAGTTTGAGACTAGTGAAATATTAATTTCTTCTTTCAACTTGCAATAGTTCAATAAGCTTCATACCAAATTAGAAATTGTATCCACCACATGGAACTAACATGAAAACACTTAAGCTTGTTAACCCTAGACTTAACAATTCCAAAAACATATACATTTATGTATATGAGTAAAACAATATAATTGTTGCATATGCAGATGGAAAATGTTCATGACTTTTAATCAATCAATCAATCTATATATACATATATATATATAAGAAATATAGTGATATGGAGTTCTATTCATTAAAAACTATCTAAATTGAGACAAGATATCAAAATAAGACTGAACAAACACTATTGGGACAAGATATTAAGATTGGAACAAGACATTAAAATCAAATCGATGTTAATGGAGTAAAAAATAAACAAAAAACCCATAAACTAGGCGTCGGATATGCGACGACCGTGCCGTCGCTTAAGCAACGCTTCCTAACGCGCCGTCGGTTAAGCGACACTTATGAGACTAGCCGTCTCTTACGTGATGCTTATGGCCACATTTACAAAACTAGTCATCGCTTAAGCGACGCTTATGGCCACATTTACAAAAAAAAAAATTATCCTTGTGATTTTTGGTGAGTTTAAAAAAAGAAATCCACGCACCGTTGGATTTTGGATCGAAATGTAGTAGTGGCAGTAAAAGAAACAGTCAAATGATTAGTCTTACATAATTTCAATTATGTTAACTAAGTAGTTTCCTTTTTGTAACATGAATAAGGTTTACTTGCGTATTGTTTTATTTCAGTTTATTGATGACTCCTCTTTATGACATGTAGGTGGAATCTAACTTTGAATCCTAAGCTTAATTAGCATTTATGCTAACACAGAAAGATTACCGGTTCTTACACGTTTACAGGTATGATCGAATGAGTAACATTTTAATTTCATAAAGTATCTAGAAGTGTTTCTATTTGTGATTAATAAGCTTAGTAAACAAGCTGCTAAATTATAAGCAACTTCCATGAGGTAAAAATAGTTTGTTTTATTCAGTTTTTTCTTGTAAACAAAGTTCAAATAATTGAGTTTCTTTCTTTATCATACGTAGCGATAATAAAGATACTTATTGTGGCTCTAAACTTGTAATCTTAGTTGCATAGTAACTTCTACTTTAATATGCATATATTGCAACGTTATACTAATTGTACTATTGGTTATTATACATTATCACACTATTTACTTGAGTATCAAGATGATCGATATTTATCTTCGACAGGGAAATTTACAGCCTATAAACTTCTTGACATTATAAGTTTGATTAGTGTAAAAAAAATAGTGTCTTTTCACATGAAAAAACTATTTTCCTATACTTCTTAAATTTACGTCAATCCATGTTGGGGCACGCACCTTAACGGTCCTTAATTTTGGTAACTCCGTGGTTTTTGTGGAAGCTTGTAAGCAGAGTTGCGACTCAAAATAGTCCTAGGGGTGTCAGGGTTGAGTCAAATCCCTCTTTTTGTAATTAGCCCATGGTTTAAGCCCATGTTTTTGTAATAAGTACACTGTATAAATAAGCACTCTTGTAAATGAGTCAAGTTAGGCTTTTTGATGTAAGATGAATTGATGCGAAGCTAAGGCCTAGTTATTGTAAGAAAGGTTAAGTCCCAGCTGTGTGCATGGATGACCTCTGCAACTATGTGCGCAGAGGGTTTTTGGTGATAAAGAAGGACTATAGATGTGTGCGCAACTTGAGGACTTGATGGGATCTGCAGCTGAGTACACAGATCAGAACTGTGGTTTTTGTAAAAGAGTTGAATAAAACACAGTTATGTGGACGTAGCCCCTACACTGGGAGTGAAACACGTTATATATTTTGTTGTTGTTCTTTTGTGTTGTGTCTGTTATGTTCTTTTATGCATTGATAAAGTAGATAACTAATAAGAAAGATCACTGTTAATTACTAAATTCACTGTGAATTCCTAGTTAAGGGTTAAGCAATTCACTGTTGTTTATCTATCTGTGAAGCTATATAATTGAATGTCAAGCTCTGTGTTGTATGATTATTATTTGTTAAAGACTAAGGGTACAGTAATATCCCTCTTCTGCTTGCAAAAAACTAATTCTGCGGTACCCCATAGCTGTTTCGAGTGAGACTGCAACCTATTCGCAGGTTGTTGTCGAAAGGGCCAACACTGTGGGTCTTTTGTTGGTGCGAAGGAAAAAGTATAGAACCCAGGTCTACCCTAAGCCAAACAAATTGGTTCCGTTTCCAGTTGAACTCAGTATTTGCTCAAGAGGGAGTTACTTCATACCTGGAGGGCTATGTTTTGGCGACCCTCAGTGAAAGAAATCAGTGATTGGATAGAAGAGACTTATCAGAAATTTGCTGAGCAAGAGAACAAAGATCCGTGTCGTAGTTCAAACGAATTTGTACAAAGGTATGTTTTTTCTAATGTTTATGAAATTTTATTTGGTAGTATCCACATAGAGTTGCACCAGTGGTTATCCAGGTTAGCCGAGAGAAAGACGAACTTCCAAGAAGGTCAGTTTCCTGATTGGACTCCCGCAAGAATTAATATATTGAAAAGGGTGAACAACGAGATATCCCGAGCTGTGGATTTCTGGACGACGCGAACCCTTGAAGCATTTGTGACGGAGTTCACCATCGACACAAGTACTTCCTTCAGCGAATCCGAATGACAGTTTTTCAAAGGACCAAGGGGTAAGTACTTGAATTCCTTTAGTTTGAGAATTAAAATACTATTGGTTGAAAAAGGTATATTGCTCATTGAATCAGATTGTTAGATTTACTAGTACTAACCTATGTTTTCAAGTGAAAGTGACTTCGACAAGCAAAGTGGTTTGCTATGAAGTGGAAAAAGGTACAAGAGAAATTTTGGATCTTATACCCTCGGTTAGACTACCGAGTATACCCCTATAAGTCCAACCGACTTAGAGCCCGAAGAAACCCCTTCTGTTGGAAACCCTCCGGTAACCCCACGGCAAAGATCTGTTATCCCTGAGAACATGTTGTAGTTTGAAAGTAACCCTAGCCCAAATATTCCTATCGCAGGTTAGTCTTCCCCAGTAAGTTCCCCCCCACCTAATACCAGTCCCCCTCCCTCCCCCGCTAGATCCGTGATGTCCCACATGAATGATGACATCAAACTACCAGTATTTAGAGGAGCTGGGTCAAAGGATCCATAACAGTTTTGGTTTTTATGTGAAGCATTTTGGACTTCTAAGAACATTGTGGATCAAGATATAAGAAGAGTGCAATTGGTTACTTCTTTCCGATACCGGGCTTTGACCTGGTTCATGAAGTACTCTAGTACCCAGAATCATGGCTTGGCCGATATTAAAACAGCCATGATCAAAGAGTTCAAGAAGCGTAAGTTAGAGTCACAATGTATCACTGAGCTAAAAGAGATCTAGCAGTGGCGAGGAGAATCAGTTTGGGACTTTGACCAGAGGTTCAAAGTTCTGCTAGATCAAGTTAGTTTCACCATTGGACCAGCGCAACATAAAGAATGGTTCATTGCCACTTTGTTACCGCATATACGGGCTCCACTCATGCAACAAAAGGTTGTTGATCAGCAAGAGGCTTTGGAGATTGCCATGAAACTTGAAACCGCTCCTGTCAAAGATAATTCTGGCATAGCCCAAATACAAGCACAGTTGGCAGAAATGGCTCTGGAGCTTAGCGACATGAATAAGGGGAAGTATATTCACGAAGAGGTTTGGTGTACATGATGTCAGATAGAGGGTCACGACAAGGAACAGTGTCCTGCACTAAGAAATTACCTGAATTCTGGTGCACCAAACCCATTCAACCCTAGTGTTCTATATTGTGAGATATGTAGGACAACTAGTCAGCATCGACCTGAGGACTGCTATCTGCTACAGTGATATGTCCAGGTACCTAAGAATCCTTATTGCAAGTTCTGTAAGTCAGTGGGACACAACAAAGAGGAGTGTCACAGTTTTGACCTCATGAGAGAGCATACCTATGATGCTTATGAGGTACAAAATGATGCGAAAGGAAATGATGGATACGGTTACCGTGGAGTTCGAGGTACGTTTGGAGGTCGTGGTCATGGTGGTATGGCCAGACGAGGTCAGGTTGTTTTCCATAACTGTAACCAGGCAGGCCATGTAGCTCGTGATTGTCGGAACCCAACTACGACATGTCGATATTGCAGAGCAGTAGATCATGTCATTGAGCAATGCCCATAGTTGATAGCAAAAATAGAAGAAAGAAATAGTGCTCCCACTTAGAATATTCAGATGATTTCTATGGAGCAGAGACCTGTCCCATCCATTAATGTTGTTACCAGGAGTGGAGCGATGACACAAGTACAACCTGAGGAAAAACAACCCGTTGAAGCTTGGGTTCGTAAGGCCCCATAGAAAAATCCAACCTTCGATGTGGAAACAGAAAAATAGACCTTTATGGAAGCCAAAAAATACTTTGCTAGTCTGAGCACATCAGTAGCACCTGTGCAACAGCAGCAGCAGCAGGCACAATCTCAAGAAGATTCTATGGATAAAGTAAGTAAACTGTCTTCATTTTTACAGAGTTGTATGAAGCTCTTAAGAAATCAGAATGCTTTAAATGAATTACAGAAAGTTATTGCTTCTTGCGAACCTCAATGAAGCTCGGGTAAGGAAAAAACTGTTAATAGAGTCAAAAGAATTGGAAGAGAAATGAGATTACATGCTTAGATAGGAGAATATGACATGACTGATGTCATTCTGGACCTAGGATCAGAAGTAAATGTCCTAACTAAGCAGACCTGGGAACAAATGGAAAAACCTACCCTTGATTGGTCCCCTATACAGTTAAGATTAGCGAATCAGTAGAAGATTGTGCCCCTAGGAAGATTCCCTAGTGTCCTAGTAGATATTTATGGGGTCAATACTTTAGCCGACTTTGAAGTCATTGAGATAATTGATGATAGAAACCCCTACCCATCCTTGCAAGGAATTGAGTTGGAAATAGAAAATGATGCAGTCATTAACATTAAGAAGAGACTTATGACTTTCGAAGGGAAAGGTTTGAGAGTCATAGTACCACTGGACCCTTCTCAAGGAGAACGGTACACTGAACCCCTCAGAGATGAATATCATGATGTTTTGGATCATATCTACAACATCAAAGCTAAGGAATAGGATTATGTTGACCCTATTGCCGAAGGTATCATGGATTGGCAGTGTGACAGCTCCTACATGACTGATTCAGATGATGGTCTAGAGAATTGGCAACATAGACTCTATGAACTACATGGACATCGATGTGCTAGAATTACCAAGTCTCTCAGATGGCTTGGTTCACAGACAAGATACTTTCCTACCTTTGATGGCTTGACAGACCCTGAAGATTTTATTTTGCAATTTTCAGAGCAGGTACCCGATTCACAGAAAATGCAGACTCTAGATTCAGCATTCAGAGCCATAGTAGCCAGATTGTGGAATGGTCATAAAAAGTATATCCATAGTTGGGAAGCATGTCAGAAGTCCCTTTTCCTGAGATTCAAGGATCAACCTCAGGAGGTGCGAAGCAGGTTTAATGGTAAGACTAGCCCTCAGGAACATTTGGAGCAATGCTATGAATCTTGGAAGCGTGTACCTCGTGAAGAGTGGGTACATAGGTTTGTGCATACTCTCGAACCTATAGCAAAGAACTGGTATGTGGAAGTCGAGCTTCGCCATGATACTGTAAGTTGGGATAGTCTTGTTGATAGTTTTGTGCTGACATTTTCCATTAATGAGGTTTGTCCTGCTTTGGTCACAGCTGTTAGGTCGATCCATACTAAAGTTTTTGATGAAAAAGAAATAGTAAAGTACCAAACTGATTGGAAGGCACAAGAAGCTAATGCAGTAGAATGTTATAACCTCACAATTGACGAGGATGATGACCCATGCAACATCAACATTCCTGAGTCGGAAGGACACTGCGAAGTCCAAAGACCAGCAGTCGAAGCACCTAAAGTGACTTAGCCACTGAGTACAAGGACAGTAAACATTGGGTCAGAAGAACAGCCCAAGTACGCTACCATTGGAGATTATTGGGATGAAGAAATGGTGAGCAAAGTAACCCATCTTCTCCATGAGTATCAAGACCTATTTCTGACGAAGTTCTCAGAGATGAAAGGTATCCTTGGTGATATAGGAGTGATCAAGATCCCTTTGAAACCTGATGCGAAGCCTGTGAAACAACGCACTTATAGGCTGAATCCTAAGTATAAAGAAAAAGCTAGAATGGAGCTCGAGAAGATGCTTGCTGTAGGAATCATTGAGCCTATTGAAGAATCTGAATGGGTCAGTCCTATGGTGGTGCAAGAAAATAAGACTAAGGGGAAAATCAGAATTTGTGTTTATCTGAGGAAGCTGAATGATTCCTGCTTGCATGATCCTTTCCCTACTCCCTTTACAGATGAGGTTTTAGACAATGTCGGAGGTCAAGAAGTGTACTCTTTTACTGATGGATTTTTTGGTTACCATCAGATCTGAATTGCTCCAGAAGATTGACATAATACAACCTTCGTTACAGAAATGGGATCCTTTCAGTATACAGTTATACCCTTTTGATTGAAGAATGCACCTGCTATGTTTTCTAGAGTAGTCATCTTTGCGTTTAAGGAATTTATACATAAATTCTTAGAAGTTTATTTTGATGATTGGACTATCTTTGGGTTACTAAAATACCATATAGCCAGTTTAAGACTTATCCTAGACAAGTGTAGACAGCATCAGATTTCCTTGAACTTGAAAAAGTGTATCTTTTGTGCACCTTTTGGAATTCTGCTGGGTCACATTGTATGTAAGCAAGGATTGATGATGGATCCTGTGAAGATAGCCATTATTGTGAACTTACCACCTCTGAAGTATGCTAAGCAACTTCGAACTACACTGGGTCATACTGGATATTACAGGAAATTCATTAAAGGATATGCTCAGATCACGACCCCTATGGAAAATCAATTAAAGAAAGATATTAAGTTTGAATGGACACTTGAGTGTCAAGAAATCTTGGATATTTTGAAGGAAAAGATGTTAACTGCCCCTATCTTAGTCTTTCCTGACTGGAATAAGGAGTTTCATGTGCATGTTGATGCATCCTCCATTGCTCTGGGTATAGTATTGGCTCAGTCAGGTGAAGGTAATATTGATCACCCTATTGCTTTTGCAAGTAGAAAATTGTCCACAACAGAAAATAATTATACTAGGAAAGAACGAGAAGGTCTAGCTATGGTTTATGCATTGCAGAAGTTTCAATATTATCTGTTAGGATCTCATTTTAAAATGTTCACTGACCATTCTGCTTTGAAGTATTTGGTTAACAAGCCTGTACTAGGTGGAAGGATATGTAGATGGCTGGTTCTATTTCAGGAATATGACTTTGAGATCATAGTTAAGCCTGGAAGACTTAACCTAGGGCTGGACCACTTGTCGAGGCTTGAGTCAGGAGAAGAGCCCACTAGTTTGGATGAAGGCCTTCCTAATGCCCAGTTGTTTGCCATCCAGATGGTTGATGACTATTTTAAGGATATTGTTCAGTACTTTTCTACAGGTTTTGCACCCATCGAAATGACAACACAGCAGAAGAAGCAGTTGGTGGTTAGAGCAGCCGAATTTACCTTAATAGCAGGAAAACTATATAAAATGGGACCAGATGAAATACTACGCAGATGTCACCTAGAGCATGAGAAGCCTTTAATTTTGGCTGAGGCACATTATGGAGCAGCAGGAGGTCATTACGTAGGAAAAGCTACATCACAGAAGATTCTAATAGCTAGATTGTGGTGGCCCACAATTCATAAGGATGCAAGAGAGTATTGCCATAGCTGCGACATCTGTCAGAGGACAGGCAAACCATACAGGAGGGATGAGATGCCTCTAGTTCTGCATGTAACTTTACAAGCCTTTGACAAGTGGGCTATTGATTTTGTTGGACCAATCAATCCCCCTGCGAAGAAATCTGGAGAAAGATACATTATTACAGCAACCGACTACCTTACTTGTTGGGCCAAAGCTCAACTAGTCAAGAACTGTAGCGCTGCTACAGTTGCGAAGTTCATCTTCGATAACATCCTGTCAAGATTTGGGTGTCCTAGAATTCTTATGAGTGATCAAGGATCAAATTTCCTAAATAATACTATTAAAGTATTGACAGAATAATTTCAAGTATATCATCAGAAGTGTATTGCCTATCATCCTGAAGCCAATGGAACTGTCAAAGCCTTTAACAAAATCCTTTAACATGATCTGACAAAGGTTTGCAACGTTAATAGAAATGATTGGGATCTTAGAATTCCAGCAGTACTATGGGCTTATAGAACCACCTGCAAGAAGTTGACAGGACATACACCTTTTAGGTTGGTCTATGGACAAGAAGCAGTCATGCGCATGGAGTACATTGTTCCTAGACTAAGAATATCTACTTTCACAGAGATGGATGACCCATATATGATGAAAGAAAGGCTGGCAAAGATACTAGAACTTGAAGAAGACATATTTGTTGCAGGGTTCCAGCAGCAAGTACAGAAAGCCAGAGAAAAAGCATGGCATGAAAGACACATTAAGAAGAAGTAGTTCCAGCATGGTGATCTTGTGCTCTTATATGACGGTAAATTCATGAAATTCCTGGGTAACTTCAAGACACATTGGAAAGGACCATATATAGTGCAGATATTTACCGATGGAGGCACGGTCTAGTTAGTTAAATTAAATGGAGAAATTTTACCTTCCATGGTGAATGGAAGTAGATTAAGGAAGTACAAGGACAAGCCTAGACCCCCTAATCAGAAGTAACTGCAAGAAGGAGAGTCTAAGTACCAAGAACAGTTGAAATTGGGTACTAGACTATAATGAAGCTGTCCTCAAAGCTATGAAGTGATGAAGCATGTTGAAGTTTGAAGGTTGAAGTTTGGTTGCCGCTTAGGTCACGGTGGATCGAAGGTCAATATTGTGTCAAAGGTACTAATTGTGGCGAAGCTGAAGCTAGTGTTTATGTCAAAGAATAAAGGTGTGTCGCAGCCTAAAATGTGACTGATGGGACAAACTAGACTTGGCGGCACCGGCATGTGAACTTCCTTAACTTCTTGTAATGATGAGATCTGGGGAAAATCTCGCGCCGTGTGGATAGGATTCATTGCAGCACCATCAGATTGGGTATCATTAATGCAACATGATGACAGATTGTGTCGTGGGATTCTATAAGAAGCCACCCAGGCCTGTGACTCCTGCATTATGCATTTCTTTGAGTTTACAGTTAGCACCATGTTGAATGATCGCAAAGTCCAGGAATTGTTGCGAGAGTTCAGGGAGAGAGGTCTGTAGAACCTTATGAGCAACCCACCTTGCAAGGAGGTGTTCCCAGCACTGAAGCAGACAATTCAGGCATGATCAACCAGAAAGAAATTTAAGGTAGAAGTTCACTCCAAGCAGAATGAAGAAAGGCATAAGCCCTCAGGAAAGACCCTGGAAGACCCCGAGACGTATCCTCCTGGCTTAGCAGAATGGAGGCATGCTGTTTGTCTTATGCAAAATTACAGTGGCATGCAATCACAGGGGCACTGCCTGTTAATGACCCAAATTTGTGGATGGTCAAATGTTCGATAGGAAATGAACAGGAGGAAATTCGAGGGATGGAGTCGCTGATAGATTTAGAAGGGCCAATGACTCCCATGATCATCATAAATATACAGAGATGCAGACAGATACAGTTCCTGACAGAGTGCGAAAGGAGATCATAAAGAAGGAGCAAGCAGCCAACGACATCATGTATGGCCTCAGCACGTAGTGCACTATCTTCGCCAACAATATTCTACCACCAAAAAAGCAGCAGAGTGTCCTGGGATGGGACACTAGTGAGTCTTAGGGGCCTGTTGGGGCGTGCACCTTAACGGTCCTTAATTTTGGTAACTCCATGGTTTTTGTGGAATCTTGTAAGTAGAGTTGCAACTTAGAATAGTCTTAGGGGAGTCGGGGTTGAGTCAAAGCCCTCTTTTTGTAATTATCCCATGGTTTAAGCCCATGGTTTTGTAATAAGTACACTGTATAAATAAGCACTCTTGTAAATGACTGAGGTTAGGCTTTTTGATGTAAGATGAATTGATGCAAAGCTAAGGCCTAGTTGTTGTAAGAAAGCTTAAGTCCCAACTGTGTGCGTGGATGACCTCTGCAGCTATGTGCGCAGAGGGTTTTTGGTGATAAAGAATGACTGCAGCTATGTGTCTAGCTTGAGGACTTGAAGGGATCTGCAGCTGAGTGCACAGATCAGAACTATGGATTTTGTAAAAGAGTTGAATAAAACACAGTTATGTGGACGTAGCCCCTACACTAGGGGTGAACCACGTTATATCTTGTGTTGTGGTTATTTTGTGTTGTGTCTGTTATGTTCTTTTATGCATTGATAAAGTATATAACTAATAAGAAAGATCACTGCTAATTACTAACTTCGCTATGAATTCCCAGTTAAGGGTTAAGCAAATCACTGTTGTTTATCTATCTGCAAAGCTATATAAGTGAATGTCAAGCTCTGTGTTGTATGATTATTATTTGTTAAAGAATAAGGGTACAGTAATATCCCTCTTCTGCTTGCAAAAACCTGATTCTGCGGCACCCCATAGCTGTTTCAGGTGAGACTGCAACCTGTTCGCAGGTTGTTGCCAAAAGGGCCAACACTGTGGGTCTTTTGTTGGTGCGAAGACAAAAGTATAGAACCCGGGTCTTCCATAAGGCCAACAATCCATGTGGTTCTATTGATTATAGACTTGAGTAGGATCATTCTATTGCCATTCTTATTATTTCTATAATACCTTTCTTGTATTAAGTTACTGTCTACAAACAGTTTCTAAGTTTGATGTTTTCTATAAAGGTCAACCTTCTATCCTATGCTAAGAACTAGTTATTTTGTATAAGCATACAACCATTCTACAAAAACATATAGACATGGTAAAATTATTAGCAAATTCCAAGTTGAGAAACAACCATAGTTTATTAAAGTCTAAACCAATTTTAACTATGTAAAAGAATTCATTAATGTGTTCTATTACTATACTAGCCAAATTTATAGTTTACTACCATTGATTCGTTGGTTTTTATAAGGCTTATGAACACACATAAACTATTTTTTTTATAGACATACAATTCTAAAACAAAGTTGAACTTGTAAAGATTTCATGATTCTACTCTTTACTATGCTATGAAACTTTATAATTGTCACAGCATGAATTGTTGGTTTAAAAGAGTGTAACCATGCATAGACCACAATGTATATAAAACTATAGCTGTTCAATCTTTTTTTTAACAATTCAACTTGGACTCTTCAATATAATAAATGATTACTATACTTACTAGGGTCAACGCTAATGAAATATGGTTTACCAAACATCCATATCGTGTTATCAATATTATGTTATAATGGACATATGATTAGCGATGAGATAATTTCTATGCACTATTATTTTCAGGATAAACCAAAGTTTAAGTGGTGACACCTTTTGCTAGGTCAACATTAATTTAATGTTGTTATCCCAACGCTGAACTAACATACCATATGATAAGCACTATATTCAAATTTTGACGTGATAACAAGGTATATAATATAGTTTATGCATCGTATGATAAAAATCATTGTTTAAATGATTGGAAATGTTTGTACTGTAGGTGACTATGGAACTCGACCCATGCATGCATTGATTTTTCCTGAGACTTGTGGTCATCTTGTAGCCATATATTTGAGAATATACAACTCCTACAACCATAACACCTTGTCATTCTTCCTCCGTAGTTTAAGCTGGCCTTCGGCTACTCTGCATGCTTTTCATGGTGGCCGTGGGTTCTTTCTTGCTCCAGTTTTCTCCGAGGTTTGAGTGCATGTTGCTGTAGTTGTTAGTGCCTAGTCTTAAGGTCATTTCTTTGTAACCATGGGTTTCATCTTGCAAGAGTTATTGGTTTCACTGCACTTGGCTTGTAGCCTGTCTATACTCCATTTTACTATTTTCTTAGTCTGTCACTACTGTGCAAAGGTGAGAGTTTATTTGTTGTTTGAGAGTGCTTTTCCTTCATCGTAGGGTTTGGAAAAACTGTAAGAACTCATTTCTATTGGTGACAGTCTCTCCATAAGACTGCTCGACATTCATGTAACAGTTAATTTATTAGTATTGTTTTTATCATACAACATGTGTTTTATGTTACAAAAGGGTAAACGATATTTGAAGTACTTCGTGTACTGACATCTTGTAATGAAAACTCCTTATAGGGGCTTGAGGCTACATGCACCAATCGTGGAGAAATGTACACTGATTGTATTCGAAGGCCGTGGCTTTATATGGGTAAGCCCTGTGGTCAAATGTTGGCTTCTTTCCCTACTTGTATCATGGTTATCGCTTAGAGTAACCGTGAGATGGGAAGCTTTTCTAGGCTTGCCATTAGTTATGCAGTCTCTTTTACAAGTCATTGTTATTTTTAGCAAGTCTTCAAACCCTCGCTAGTCGATGGGTAGAATCGGTCATGGCCTGAGTGTTGTATTTGGTTTTAAATGTTCAGCCTTATGGCTTGTTAATATAAAACAATAGTTTTGTTAAGATAGTTATGTCTTCGAGCATGGACTTGGTTTACAATATTACTAATTGATACTCTGTGCACTCAGGGTTTTTACCCTTTTCGACTATGAATGAAGTTATTTACTATCTAATTTACTCTGTAAAAGATTACTATTAATGTTTTTAAGACTGTCACACAGTCATGGTTAATTTATAAATTTTACCCATTTTGCTCAGAAATACAAGCTAGGGTTTTCTTGTAGGAAACCATTGTTTAAACAAAATTTTCAATTTATTTTTAATAAGTTCTGTTACTTTGTCAATTTGGTTTTGAACTAGTGTTAAAGATGTACTGAGAAAAATTCCAGTTATAATATTACAGTTGTCTTTTTATTTGTTCTTAATGGACTGTAACAATTTATATTAGTTTAGTTGTTTATAAAATAATAAATCCAAGTAATTGTATTATAGCTTAATGCTTTTCATTTGTAAACATGATATTTGTTTAGGGTTTCAACCCTGTAATTTATTTTTACAGGTATATCTTGTTTATAATTTTTAAAACAGTTCTTTTTATAAATAATCATTTATTTAAATGTTAGTTATTATCATATTTTATTTGTTTTATGTAATAAATTACAGATAGAGTTTATTTTGAGTTCTTTGAAAAGATGTACATAAACTCTGTAACTTAGTTTTGTTCTTTATAATTTAATTATTTTAATAACACCCTACTTGGGTTCGAGTATTTGTTAGACTTCGTTTAGTTGTTAATACTTGTAAATAAACTAAGTATTTGTAGTTTCAATTCCGTATTTAGCTAAATGTAATAAAGTAGTTTGACTAGGTTATTTCTACTGCATATGCTACACGTTAATAAATACACATAAGGAAAATATATATATATATATATATATATAGCATAACACAGTTTACCCTCTTACATATTTTGATTTCAATAAAAGAATAATGTACTGTGTATAAGCATAACATCTTATCTACTAGGGTAATTTATTAATATGATAATCCTTCTACCTATAATGAGTTATTGCTATTTCTTTTCCATCATACTTACATAAACAAGCTGGTTAAACAATAAACATAGATAAACATGTTATTGTTCTTTTATAATAATTATCTACATACATAAATAAATTACTAGCTACTGTAAAATTCATAACATATCTAATCATATAAGTCTCTTATCACTTCCTTCATCTACTTTAAATACTATGTCTGTTCTGGAGTACGGTCTAGTCCTTCCAGACATGGAAAAACATAGATTAGAATTGTGTTCTATCTATTTCAAATTCATTCTTTAAATAAACTAAAAGATTACTAACTCTAACAGTTCACAACTAAACATTTAACATTCATTAATCAGTCAGATTCACATTTTACTATCTAACATAGCAACACAATAAAATGTAGAACCTGATTAAAATGGACAACAACAACGTTAGGAGACCGTTCCTCCCTACCAACTCCTGTAGAGCACTCAAACAACGCTTCTTCAAGACCCCGGAGCCTGTTCCTGGTCTCCTTGGGTGATAATTGGTGGAGAAAGAAAACAATAGACTAGTCCAATGACTCAATAATCACTCTGCACTCAGCAGTAAGATCCTTCGGCTGAAAAGCTGCACTAGATCACTTAGCAGTTAACCCCTCAAACTCTTTCCACAAATTCCCTTTCCATTGAATTTCTCTAAAGTACATTCACCTGAATGATCACTTTCCTAGAATGAGCAGCCTTAGCTCTCTTCAATGGTCATTTTTATAAAGATTGCCTAGGTATTTTGGGTCAGTTGTCATTAATTGAGCCACCTACTTTGATCCAACTTTCTTGTGGGATCATGACCCCAAATGTAGGGAGGTTAACACCTGCAACAATTGGAAGTGGTTTGAGGATGCTACCACAAGTCTATTTGCACTCCACCCAGTCTCCTCCACCAATTTGACTAGTAAACACTCTTTTAACAACTCTCCTAAGTTGTTGTCTCCACTTTTATTTATTTATACTTAAAATATTCAGAATTACATTCAATATCCTTGACTCTATTGAGTCATCAATTACAACTTAGCATAAAATTGAACATATTGTCTTTAAATAAAATCAAATAAGATAATATTATTTTTGGAAAATTGGGGCATGCGACATGTACCATCCTTATTCTTTACTAAACATATCGGTTCTCCCCAAGGGGACACACTTGGTCGGTTATATCCTTTCTCTATCAATTCCTACAACTACAGTTTTAGTTCCACCAACTGTGGTGCACTCATGTGGTAAGGGGATTTCGAAGTTGAAACTAATCGTAGTGTTAGTTCTATGGAAAATTCTAGGTCTCATCTCATAGGTAATCGTGGGATCTCCTTAGGAAATACATCCTTGAATTATACAAGAACTAGAAATTCCTCTATGTGTTTTTCTCTTTCAGCTTCTATGTCTTGGATATTTACTACAAACAGCTTGTAGGATTTCCTAATGCACTTCTTTCCTTGTAACACAGATATCTTCCTTACACAAAATTTCTTCGGTATGCCTTGAATCTTTACTTGATTCCCTTGTTTATATGTACACAACACTGACTTCTATAAGGAATAGAGCATGACATGGTGTTGTTTCCACCGGTCCATGTCAATAAGTATACCATATGATCCTAAGGGTAGGATGTTCAGGTTTACCTCACAGTTGTCAACTATTTCCAAAACTTTCCATTTCATACTTGTATCTAACTAAACCATCCAATGTTTATCATGTTTAACTTTTCCTAGCTTACATACATCAACATTTTAGGTCATCAATAGCTCTAGCAAGCACCAAGTTCAATCAGTATTCAAATAGAAGTGTTTAAGATCTTAACTTCTATCTCAACCATGGTAACCTGATGGTCTGCCTATCGGCCATCCAAGGTTGCATAAATTCACGGTGTTCCTACTATATCCTCTACCATTGGTTCTTCCTATAAGTTGTGGAAGACCCCATTGGTCTTATTCTTATAGTGATGGGCATAATGAGGCCCTTGGAATTTCCGACATTTAATTTGTAGCAGGGAAGCATTTGCTCCCCCATTTTTTGTTGTCTTGTTAGCATTTGTAGCTCGTACATATGGCTTTGTAACTGATATGTTGAAGTTCTTGTTGGCTACAAAATTGTTGTCTATTTTCTATATGATGGTGGGTAAAATCATGGTTTGCGGTTATAGGAGAAGGTCCTAGACCTGTCTCTACGTCTGTTAAGGTTCTCTTTCCTCAGTTTTCCATGCTCATAGAAAATCCTAGCTTTGTGTAAGGTGGTGTCAAACATTTTAGGCATGTCATATTCAATCCTCTCCCAAAATTTTGGAGGAATACATCCTAAATATTGTTGTACTTTTACTTTCGCATCCTTGATGTATGGTACATAATGCAATAGATCTAAAAATATGTTAATAAAAGCATCCATAGTCATGGAACCCATATGTAACTCGTGAAACTCTTCCACTTTTCTGTCAACGAATCTCTCTGACATGTATTTCTATCAAAAAATATTGCAAAAATTACTCCACCGTATTTCTCTTAACTCATCTTTCTTGGTATGATTCAAGTATCTCCACCATCTAGATGCTTTTCCATTTAAGCTATAGATGGCTAGATGAGATTTCATCTTGCTAGAGTATATATGAACTCAGAAATAATTGCTTATTCCCAACAGCCACTCTTTAACTGTTTCCCCCATATTCATATCTTCTTCATAGTTTGGTCTTTTACTTTTTGGAACTCTCCCTGAAAATTGTCATCATTTCTCAGTTTCTTTCTGCATGGGAAAAGAGAATCATCACTAGAAATACTATGATAATATTCTTCTCTAGGTTCATGGGTACGCTCTTCTTTTGCTTCTTCTCTTGGGCTACTAGCTCATTTATGATAAAATTCTTTCTCGAACCTGTTTGTGGAATGAGTGGGTTTTCCCCGCGAGCTTCCTCTTGTCATGTTTCATAGTAATTCTTCATTAATTTCTTATTGTTCCTTTCTTTCATTTAGATTATTATCTCTGAATCACTACAAGTGTTCTTGGAGACTTTGTAATGTTTTCATTAGATCAGAATTTTGTTCCACCACTAATTATGCTTCCAAGGTGGGGGTATTCAACTTCCCTTGATGGCTATTATCTTCTTCAGTGGTCATGATCTTCATTGTTCCTTTTAAAATCCTGTAGTTGCAAATTTTTAATAAGAAGAAAAATTTATGTTAGTTAACAAAATTCAAAAACATACTTTATTTTCCTTGCAACGGATGTTTGGTACACGCATTTGGTCTCTTAGTGTTGAAAATGGGATTGGATACCACTTGTAATGTCCCCAAAATTTGAAAATAAGAAAAAAAATTATTAGGATAGTCATTTACTGCTTGAGGTGGACATTATTTCTACTTATGAGGAATGTGTTGTTCTTTGTTTACTATGTTGTATTGTCCTAAGTTGTTCTTACGTCCTGCTTTCATATTTCCCGATATGGTTATAATGTAATACTCATGTTGTCGTGATGTTTCTTACTGTATTGATTTATGATTTGTATAAACACCTAGAAGGTAAATATTTTCTACTTGTCACCACAGGGATTACTTAGTTCTTACAAACTAATGCACTCCTTTCCTTGTTACGTGCAAGTGCACTTTGCGATGGAAACTACTTGTAAAATCTTAACAAGACATAGTACCCCTTTCGTCACTAGTCGTTGGTTTGGACAATGACAAATTTACAGATCTATCCCAATGACTACTATGATGGTTGTTAGTTGATATTTATGCCATGCTGGTTGTTTTAATAACCTATGTTGCATGGCTTACTATCATTATTTTTATAGACTTTACGATAGTGGTTTAATTACGACTACACTTATCGTTTATATGGCACACACAGTATTAATGCTTTATAACTTGGTTCATGCTCTAACATAGTCTTGGTGTATGGTTTTAAATCCTTAACCTTATCCATGCATGGAATATTCCATATGCCATGGACTATGACTAAACCTTATGTATTTGATACACAATATGGAAATTATGTATTACACGTTGTTTGAACATGGTTTAAAGGGTGGCATGAATTATATAATATGGGTTTAAAATTATGTTAATGGAGGCTAGGGTGGTGACATAAATTCACCTTGGAATTCCTGGGCCTCAAGCTTAGGGCTTGGGATCTTGCATTGGTTTGGGTCATTTGAAGCATGGTTGCATGAGCTCTTGCTCTGTGTTGTGTGGTGGCGTGAAGATTCGAAGGTTATCCGTGATGACAGGTATGTATCCCACTCTGGTTTAATAGCATTGTTTTGTCTGTTCAGTTTGGTTTCAAATACGTACTCCTCATTGTATCTCATGTTTGATGTTGCAGGTTGTAGTGTTTGATAAAATCATGGGTTGTGGGTTTCTTTGAGGTTAACACCATACCCATTCAGGTAATCCCTACTGTACAAGTTTAAAACTTGTCCTTCTCTCACGTGGTTGTTGTGATAGAGTTGAAACTTGTCGTGGGTTTGAATCTTTGCCTCTTGTTTTAATGGAAGCATTTTGGAAAAGGGAATGTCTATGAAATAAAATGTAGGGAATTAGAGATGCATTAAGACTTGTGTGACTTGTGCTTTTACTTTCTTAGCAACATCTTGAAAGGTAAGGAGATCGTGCTTCAACGGGTGCTCCACCATCTTGGAATTAACCTCTTTCTTGTTGTACTACACAACCTGCAGGGCAGCAGCTCCTTTTCCTGGCACTTGTTCTCCAATATATTAGAACTGGTCAAGCTAGTCACTACATTTCTGCTATCTCTCCTATGCCTTTTCCACTCGATGTTGGAGCTCCTTCAGTTCTGTAGATCATGTGATCGACACAATTGGTGGAATTTTCCTTAATGTTGTCTTCAATGTTTCCAACTGGGTCACGACTTCCTGTAACTACTTGGTGAGTTGATCTAGCTGCTCATCTTGAATGACAATACCCAAAAATTGTTTGATCACCTCCGTGATCTTCTTTACATCTTGCTCCATTTCATCAAATTGTGCCGCATTTTATTCAATGGATCTCTTCCTTTCTGCAACCGGCTCTAGTGGTATGTCTAGGTAAACCATAACATTTAACAGGATGTTGTCCAACTCGATTTGTGTGATGAATTATCCAAATCGTTTGGAATTGGTGGCTACATCTAGCTCTAATTTTCTTTCATGGATGTAGTGGCAGGAATTTGTAATGGACTCTTCTACCCGCCCTTGACTAGTGAACAACTATGCCTTCTCAATAACAAGGCACTCAATTTCCTTTTTCAATTTAGTAATTTGTGCACCAGTATTCCTCTTCAATTCCTCCTGTGATGTCTTCAATGTTGCGATCTCCTGTATTTTTTCTACTATCACCTGCTCCCTTACCCATCACAATTCCTTAAGTTGCTTCTTCATTGCTTCTTCTTGATTCTATGACCATAAGTACTAGTCACTAAGCTCCTTTTGTCTATATTCCAAATCCTGGTTAGTGACATGTTGCATGTGCACTAGCATTTAAGTCGATATCTTGTTTATGTCCAATGCAATGATCTACATCTACTACAGTGAGGATTTGACATCCTCTCATCCAGCATCGATTGCAGTTGGGGGAACCTAAATGTTCCTAGCCTACATCTCAGTTCTAATAGAGGGGAAATCCTACATAATTCCACTTTTTGGTCCTTTTCCTTTCTACAAAATTATATATAGAATCTAACTTGGTGCGTACCTCAGCAAACCCTTCATGAGCATACCTCTGCATTTGTTTTCCGGCAATGCTAGATGAGTCCATGAAGGCCTTAATAAGATGTTGTAATTAAGCTTACAACATGGATATGTTACTCTTTTTGGCATACTATTCCATTTTTGGTCTCATCCTTATCTCCTTCAATATACGTTGCACCTAAATGTCGACGGGGGTGTTGTGGAGTATTCGCCATCGGAGTCATGGTGACTCTGCTAGTCAACTCCTCTAACCGGGTCCTAGGGTGCATCTGTTGGTGGTCCCATCGATACTTCCTCTGCACCTACTAGTTCATGCCATTCTGTCAGATAATCCTGAACGGATGCATCTAATTATTCATTTTTCACCTTATAAGACATTGGTAGCCATTGTTTGTCAGGGTCGAAGCGAGCCCAGATATGAATAGTATGCGGCCTGATGGTGAACCACGTAATCCAATGATACTTTACTACTACTACATCTAATAACAATGGAATTTTTACCAATGCTACTTGTAATGCCTCCAAGTGGATCCAAAAGTGGATTCCCCAATCCACTTGCCCACTGGTCTCTTCTATCCACCATAAATTTTGATATGGTGCACCTTTTCACACTTTAACAGCTTCCACATTCATGCATTGGTAGTCTTCAGGCTCCATCCAAGACACCAATGCAAAAAACATCAATAACCAACTATAAGTGACGGGCCGCTCCCTGACCTGAACTGCAACCACATCCTTAGTCAACTAATTCAACAAAAAGAGGGACCAACTTGTTTGTACTCCCTCGCCACTTTTCAGTGCTCATGCAATGATCCTCTAAGTGCACTGAATAGGGTGATTCTTCCTGACAATCTTACTTTCCAAAATCCATCTAGCAAGCCACACCATTCTATCATTAATGTTGTTGATGCTATAAGATATTCCATCATGCTGCAAATCATACCTCTCCTTTAACCGAGGGACCAGTCACTTGTCATATCCTTTCCTTTGAAATATTGTGATGGGTCTAGCCCATCCTTTGGAAAACTCATGATCTCTGCCACTAGGTCCACTATAACTTCAATGGGTGTGTCCAACCAAAGTGTTCTTCCATTAAATAAAGTGAAAAGTTTCTTTACACACACATTGACTTCATTCAACCACCCAAAATGTGGCATGTTAATGAGCCCCAACAACCCAGATTTATCCAGTCCTTATGCCCCTGGTTGTGGAATACGCATGATTGGTCTTCCTGGGCCTGAAGGCAGCGACTCATAGGGATCGTTTGCTACATCCCTCAATAGTAACAAGTCATGGCCCTAAAAGTTCATTTTGATAAACACATGGATGATGTTAGTAGTGCACACCATCCCTTTCAACAGTGGTTGCATCTTCGATTGATATTTCTAGGTTTTGGTCAATCGTCAAGGATTCACACCAAGTCAAGTGGGAGAAATATAACTAGGAATGTCCTTGACAGAGACCCCAATGTGGACATTGGAGTCTAAATCTCCAGAGCTGGATGTCCCCATCTAGGTAGTCAAGTATTCCTATGCCCTCACTCTTGTCCTTATATGCCTCTTGGTCGGCACTAGGGAGCATTGATGTTGCCCCCATTGTTTCTTTTTCAGGATGCTAGTGACTTGTTCAACTATGCCAATTAGTTGAATTGGCGAGTCTCATTCACTAGAAATATCAACTATGTCAGGGTTACTCTGCATCCTGCAACACTTACCCACAGTCGTGAGTCACTCTCACCTTCACCCTACAACTCTCCTAATTCACTCGACACTCTTAGCATACCTATCTCAATCATGCTTTGCAATTGCAACTCACCTCAATGGTGCTTCCAGCCTACATCGAACCCCTTCATATAGAATCTAGGTGATGCATCGTTCATCATTACTAAATCAACCGTGGCGATTATGACTAAATCCTGTATTAATTACCCAAATCCTCTATCGATTCTCCCAACCCAACGATCGGATCATCCATAAATTCTCATCACTTCAATAAGTGTCGTCGGCTAACTGCTTTTAACTACCCACATTTATTATTGATTTGACTAAATCAAAGCCCTACGGCTGTCACAGTCTGGCTACCTAACTATGGTAATTCCCCCTATTCTTGCACATCCCCTTCCTTCTAGAGTGCCCTTCCTTTTTCTATCTATCGTACTTATTATTATTATTATTATTTTCATTGCGCAGTACCTCAGGCATTGCACGCTTCTTTCCCTGTCTGATAGGGCTTCAAGCGACTTCCATTCACAAGCTTTGGCAGTACCAACCCATTCAAATTTTGCATTTGAACTGCTTCCCCAGAGGTAATATAATTAATAAGATAGGGACCTAATCAATGCATCTGTAACTTACCTGGATTCTTCAAGAATTTGCTATCATGGAGTAGCACTAAATCTCCTTGCTAAAACTATTTACTTTTTATATGGCAAACATGACATGACTTCTGTCAATCATTCACAACACACTGATGGAATCCTGTAATAAAATGGCCTTCTTCAAGCTGCAACAACCATGTCACATGCTCTTCTAATGCTACATCATCATCCATGTCGGTTGCTACTGTAATGCACAGACTAGGAATGATGTACTCCATAGGCTTGACTACTTCTTGCCCATATACCAATTTGAATGGTGTTTTCCTCCTCAACCTTTTGAATGTGGTGCGATATGTGCAAAGCACAACTGGAATATTCAAATCCCATTCATATCGGTTAGCATTACATACAAATTTGTAAGTGCATGATCCAATATTTTGTTGAATAATTCTACAGTCCTGTTTTCTTGCAGATGATATGGTGCACTTTTCTTGTGTTGTATCTGCAATTCCTCCGTTAATTCTATTACTGTATGAATGATAAAATGGCTTCCTTTGGTGACTCATCAATATTGTTGGACATCCAAACCATGTCACAATGTTATCAAATGGAAATCTTGTTGTTGTCGCAGCAGTGTAGTCAACAACTAGGGCAACCTCCACCCATCATGTCAAGTAGTCTGTTGTTGTGATTATGTACCGTGCACTAGTTCTTTTCCTGGGTGGGGTTATTGGACCCACAAAATCCATATCCCATTTATCGAAAGGTTGCAAAGTCACCTTTGGTGCTAGCAGCATCTCATCTCGTCGCGATGGTTTCCTAGTGCGTTAACATACATCCTAGCTTCATGCATAATCCACTACATCATTATGGATGGTGGGCCACCAAAGGCCTACGTGAATCACTTTCCTTGCTATTGCATGACCCCCATAATGGCCCCCAATGACACTTGCATGTGTTTCTACTAATATTGTCCCTTGTTCATGTGGTAGAACACATCACCGCAAGATTTCATTTGGTCCCATCTTATACAGATGTTCGGTACTCAACTAATAATGAGAAGTTTCAACCACCAAATGCTTCTTTTGACTTGTGGAAAGGTCTTTTGGTGTGACTCATGTCACCAAAAATTAGATTATTGGGGTATAATGGTCATCTTCCATGTCAACTCGAAATAACTGCACATCAGGCAGTCCATATTCAATATTAGTAGGCTCTTCGCCTGTTTCAATTCTAGATAAATGATCGAGGCCATCATTCAAGTGAATTAGCTTTACAATTATTTCAAAATCAAAGTCTTGAAAGAGAAGTAACTGACAACATATCTATGCCCCCCAACAAAGGCTTATTGACAAGATACTTCAAAGCATAGTGGTTAGTAAACATCTTGAAGTGGCCACCTAAAAGGTAATGCCTGAATTTTTGGAGCACATAGACCTTCGCTAGACCTTCATGCTATGTGGTTGTATAATTCCTCTTAGTGAATGACAACTTCCGACTAGCGAAAGCAATTGGGTGATCTAGATATCCTTCTCCTAGCTGTGAAAGCACTACTCCTAGCGCAATAGAAGATGCATCAACATGGACGTGGAACTCTTTGTTCCAATTTGGGAATACAACTATTGGTGCTGAATCCATCTTGGCTTCAGTGTGTCGAAGATACTTTGACATTCCTGAATCCATTTAAAGACATCATCCTTCTTCAGTAGTTTCTCCATTGGGGCAGTAATTGCAGCATATCCTCTAATAAATTTGTGATAGTACCCAGTGTGCCCCAATGTCACCCTAAGCATATTTACATTGGTTGGTGGTGGAAAGATCAAAATGAGTTCGATATTTGTGGGATCAACCAGTAATCCTTGATTGCACACAATGTGACCCAACCGTATCCCAAATGGTGCACAAAAAATGAACTTCTTGGAGTTCAGCGTGATCTGATGTTGTCGACACCTTTCCAGCATCAGAGAAAGGTTTGCAAAATGATCCTTGATTAGGGAATACATTATCCAATCATCCATATAAACTTGTAGGAACTTCTGAATGAAATATTTAAATGCTGTGAAAACAACTCGGTAAAAGATTGCATGCACATTCTTTGGCCCAAAAGGCATCACCCTCTATTGGAAGTAGCCCCACTTAGTGACTAATGCGGTTTTATGTCAATCCTCCTTGGCAATTCTGATTTGGTGGTAACTAGAGAATCCATATGTGAAAGAGTACATTTCTTGACTACCTTCTCCTTCAAGTACTTCATAAGTGAATGTTTTCAGAAAGGGGTCATGCATATAGGCATCATTCAATTTTCTTAATTCAACACAAATCCAAACTTCACCAGTTTTCTTGTCTTGGACCACCATGGGACTGATCCATTATGATTCCTCTACTGGCTCAATGATTCCATCATCCAACATCTGGTCAAGTTCATCCTTCACTATTTCTTTCTATGGTGTATTCAGGCAGAATGGCCTCTGTTGTACTAGTTTCACATCTTATTTTAATGGAATCTTCATCTCTCCTAGATCACCCAGTATCCCCTTCATTTCTAAGAACTTTGTGGAAAGAGATATTGAAATTCATGTAGTAGGTATGTGATTTTTTCCATCGTCTCCTCATCCCAATAGTCCCCAACACTTGTGAATTTTTGGTTCTCTTATGTCCCAATGTTAACCTTTCTGATCTGCAATGGCTAACTCATGGGATCAGTTGGTACATCTAGTGATGCAATGTCCCTACTTCCTTCTGTCTCTAGAATATTGATATTCCCTAGCTCATCATCATCTTTAGGTTTTCCAGACATTTTATAGCATTACATTATCAATTGCATGTGGCATTGCGCATGTGGATCCACAAGGTATGCAACCGGTATAACTTTTAGAACCAGGTCCCGAATAATCTGAAGTGCATTGTTAACATTGGGATTAGCATCTACAAACTGAAAGGTGTGCACAAAGAAAACCGTGAGCTCCTCCCAAGTGGTTATGTCCCTTTAGAAACCCCATTGATACATACCAAGATCTTGGCATTTCATCCAGGGTGTGAATAAAGGCATGGACCCATTCATCCTTTGGTCATGATGCCCATAATGTTTGGAATTCCATCAAATTACCACTAGGTTCATTCCTTCCATCGTACCTCCCAATGTGGTATTCCTCTGCATTTCTGAAGTGAACTATCATCAAGCATTGACACCAGGCCCATCCAGTAATTGTTTATGATTTTTCGACCAGCATGCTAGAGTATCCTTCAATGCTTTGTCTAGTGCCAACAATCGTTGTGGTTCTGAGACCTTTTCTTCAAATTCCATTAAGAATGCAAAAATTTTAGGAATCCCTTCATAAAACAATAATTCTACAATCTTAGTTGTGACATGGCATAGCGACTATGTGATCAAACCGCACTTCCTAAAGGACACCTCATGCATGCAATTTTGTCAATTTTCTAGCACATCCTCAGAATCAGAAGATGCAGAACTAGTGCTACGCCAACTAAGTTCTATGTCAAAATTGGGGTGAATATAATCTTTATAGATATTGTAGGAATGATACCACCCCCTGAAAACTTCATATTTTATTGGTTCAGTGTATCACCAACCTTCATCGAGATCCATAGGTGCGATGACCCTAATATCTTGGTTCTCAAAAGTCATCATCCTCTTTTTGAAGTTAATGAATGCCATGTTATCGTTCATCCATCCAACCCATAGAAGCGTGGGTTAGGATCCTTCACCATTGACAACTTCAATTGCTTTGAAATCAGGATGAGTCCTTGTTACAGCTGATTTTACCACACATGGTGGATCATGCCTTTATGGCCTTCCCTATCCCTTTACAGACTCTTTAGACCCCATGGACCATTTTTTTACCTTTGATGTTTCCAAGATCGTCCCTAAAAACATGTGTTATTTGATATACGCAACTTTTAAACCCATTCTTGCGTATATAGGTGGATTTGACCCTTAAACCCGCATACATAGGGATGCGTGTAAAAGGCCAAATAGTTTTGGAGTTTTCCTTGATATGGATCCGAATCACTTGTCTCTTGGCCTTCCATATGCCTAGAGATCGCTCGGATTTGACCTTCCATTACCCAATTAAAGCACTATATAAGGAACCCTTTGGATAGATTGAAGGAGGAGGAATTGAAGAGCAATAAAACTATAGTCCATTGTTGCCAAAGATTATGCTTGAGTCTGCATCCCTTTGACCCTTGGAGCACTTTGTGTTCTTCCCAAGCTTAAATTTTCTTATGATCTTGCTATCGAGAGATGGAGGATTGAAGTGGTGGAAACCCAGGTGGAGGTATCAGTTTCTCTGATTCGCAGACGTGCCGACAGAGGTTGTCACTATTTTAATTTCTGTGTTATATTAATAGAAATATCTTTTCCTGTCTAATAATGTGTATTTAAATGAGTATTGAATCCATGGATGCTTTTAAATTCTTATATGTTATTGATTATATATGATGGAGTAGATCAAACACAATTATATATAGCATGCTTGTCTTGTTTGTTGAATGTTGAGATAGCAAATTACTTATACAAGTGAGAGTGGAAAAACTCAACGGGGATCTACATCAACCTTCCAGAATAAGGTATGTAACGAGATCCTTTAGTGTTAGATATTTCGTTTCTCTTGCATATTGGAAAGGATTGATTTCTATGGTTACTTTGTCTATTGTGCTACCCCAAGCCATAGAATTTTTTCTCCATAACAGAATTGGCGACCATACTGGGGAGTTCGTAGTCATTTCCTTTGGGGGATTTTTATCGGCATTCAATGTTCTTGAATTGCTCAGATTTCTCTGTTTCTGAGTCGAGTCTGGGGGAATGTTTGTCTAGTAGTATCTAATAGGAGTAATGTTTGTCTTAGCTTGTCTATTTTACCTTCTTTTTTATCTATTTTTCTTCCTATATGCCAGTTTTTACTTCACAGTCGCATGTACACGTGGGTTTTACTGGGATTTCCGTGTATATACGTAGGTTTTATACACACAGTAGTGTATGCCCTGAGTTTTGATTTTTAGGGGAAGCTGAAGTGTTACTAGGTGAGTTTTGATGATTGCTGAGTCTCCTTAGATGCTTCTAGAGTTTGTATACACCTCTGTTTCAGACCAGAGACGTCTTTTAGTTAGAATTTTTTAAAATGTTCTTATCATTGCATTTTCTATTTTTTGTTTTGGGATTAGTGCATTAGGTCTCTTTTACCTTTGTGCTTTGCTTGGGTGTTGTCTGATAGTGTTTGTAGATTCTGGGGGTGGTAGAGTCATTCTTTTGCTTCATTATCTCATTTTAATTCAAAAAATACAAAAAAAAAAAATTTGCATCATGATGCATTTTTTCATTTTTCATTTTGCATGGTACTTGCACTAGGTTTGATTGGAATAATATTAGTCAGATTTTATTATAGGAATGACTGTATTTTTCATTTGAAGGAGAATTTTGCATTCCACGCCGTAGCATAACCCATTTTTCATTTGAGACAGTGCATTTGCATTGATTGTTAGGTGTGCATTTTACTTCTTATTTCATCATAACACCATTAGTTGCATGATCAATTACCCTTTTGAGTAATAAGCCAATCAAAATCAATGCATAATAAAATGAATTACACTCTTTTGTTTTATAGGGTGCACTGACAATATTAGGTATTAGGGTCTTGGCATAGTTCATTGCGAGTAAATTCTCCAAGACCACTAAACAACAACATGTATGTGTCTGTCCAATTGAGAGCATTAAATTCCTTGGTATAATAAGTGTTTCTCAGGATCTGCCTCTTACAAGGGAGTTAAGCACAAGGCAGTGTGAGCGATTATTGATTGGGATGACCCCTAGTCATAACTAAGTAGCACCAGAGATATTTCCAACATTGTATTTGTATATAAGGGCTCTTTCGAGAGTTTCAAGCTTTTCTACCCTTCCCATACGGTCAATCCCACCTACGACTATCTGCCTAAGCATTGATTATATTGAGGTGACCTTAGTTTCCTTACCTAGGTTATTGAGGGAGTACTTCGTAGAGGTTATTCTACAAGTGTCCCGGCTAGGTTGGGGTCAGATAGCACAGTCGCTATATGCGTTGAAAATGAGGGCCACAATAATTGGCTATGAACCTTCATTTGTTGTGTATGGGAGTCTCAAGCCTCTCCTAGGTGAGACATACCCACTTTATTTGGGAGCTCACATATCCTACCCTTGCTTTCTTGTGATCTGGCTTTACATTATATAGGTGTATGCTCTGTGCATGCTAGTTTGCCTATGGTTTGTGTAATTAGATAGAGACTTCTTCATTTTTTGAGTCATTATGGATTCGGGTGCGGCACTTCCCCGTTCTCACCATTTAGCAGAACTTCCACCTTCCACATCTCCTCTTCCTTTGGGAGAGAGAAATAGAATGTCCAAGCAGACTACTTATCACATTGATTCACACACGATGGGAGATCACGAGGATGATATTCCTGAGATGTCCTCTCCACCTGAAGAGGTAGGGCAGGAAGATCGTATTCCTATATATGATCCTTCTGATATACCTTCACATTTTGGTTACGATCCCTCATTCATAAGTCGTCGGTATTGGTTGTCAGGTGACGAGACTCACCATGAACCTACAAGCACTAGTCATGTTAGTTATGGCATGCTTGATATCCCTGCATGTGATCTGGCACATCATCATGAGTCAGAAATTGAACCTATCACTATTCCTAGGGGCATTCCCATTCCCTTCCATGCAGAGATATTTGGGATCACTAGTAACATTGCACCTTCCATTGCAGTGGTGGAAGATACCTCACATGTTCATCCTAGGCCTAATGTTAGTAGTCATATGTAGATACCAGAACCAAGATGAGACCATAGGGAATAACACTTATATCCCTTCACATGTTCCTTCGTCTTCTATTCCTACTCCTTCGAACACATTTTTGACAACCCTTCCTCCCCCTCACTCACGTGCTCCTTCAGGTCGAAACATTGCTACTGGTCATGTTCATACCGTGACTAGTCGTACAGTAGTTTCTCAGAGTCAAGCATCTCCTATTGTCTCAGGAAGTCATATTCATGTTTCTAGATCGTCTTATGGTCCATCACATGGCATTCCCCATATTCCTACTTATGGATCTTCTCATGGGATATCCCATGGGACATCTTACAAAACTTCTCATGCACCATATTATGGATCGTAGTATGGACAGAGTTATCAACCTTATGGGTACAGGTATCAACAACCCGCTTACTCCTCTAATTATGGCTTTGTAGAACCACCTAATAAAGGTTCACCACATCATAATGCTTCCATGCAACCCTATACAGGTCAAACAGGAGGAGGATATTATGGCCAAGGCCATGGTACTTACAGTACTCATCCTGATATGAACCAAAACTATCAGGGAGCGTGGCATATACTAGCTCAACTTAGGCTCCCTTTCCTTGAAACATTAAATATACCTGACTTATCAAGACTAATGAATGATCTGGTATCTTATGACCCAGCTTGGTTGGCTGTCCCTACTAGGATTCCCTCGGACATTCCCAAATTCAAGCGAGAACCAGGAGAAGATCCTAGTGAACATGTCACTACCTTTCACCTTTGGTTCTCTTCCAACTCTTTACATGATGATTCTATCTGTTTGAGGCTATTTCAATCCACCCTCATAGAGCTTCCAGCCAAATGGTAAATAGAGTTACCAAAGGGGGCATTCGTTTTGTTCGATGACCTTGCTATGACTTTCCTCAACTACTTCCAGCTACCAGTGTGTTATGACATTGGTACAGAACTCTTGTTGACATTTCAACAGGACAAAGCCACACATATCTCTAACCATATCCAAGAGTGGCATAAATGGAAGAGATTGATTAAAGCTTTCATACCTTCAGAGTTTCTCCTTGAGTGGTTCCTTAAATAATTACTACCATATATCACAAAGTATGTTTCTACATCCAAAGTTCAGAATGAGGAACAAGCAATTTTTAGGGCACAGGAACTGGATTTGATTTATGCTCAATCTGGGCTATTATATGACATCATACCTAATGCTCCCAAGATGAAACCTATACCACATGCCAATGGCATTGTGGGATGTACAAGTGCCAAACCTACTGTCTCGGTTACGAAACAAGTGAGTCAATTGTATATTAACCAATCCATGTCAGGACAAGCTACGGTTTCGTTCCAACCCACCCAAATAGTGAGCGTACTTTCCATGCAATCATCGGACCAGAAGGGCAACCAGCATCCCATAAGCAATAGGAAAAAGGGTAAAAACAATTGTAAGGCTGGGAACAAGAAAGAAAATCCCAATTTTAATGACAATAATGAACGTAATGCTTGAGGGGACAAGCAGTCTAAATGTAAGTTTAAGTTTCCTTGCAAATTGTGTAAGGATGACCACCTCACTCACTTGTGCCCTCATATGGAAGATGTCTTGAGATTCATAACACAGGGCTTAGTTGTGCTGACCAACCCTTTACCCCATAATTAAAATATGAACTTGAGGACCCATGATCCTCAATTTGCGTCAGGTGGAGATCAAGATCCGCCGAAAGCTAGTACTGGTCATGGTTGCATCAAAATTGTGCATGCTACTAAGTTTGTGACTCATATGAAAGACTATGATTCCTCACAACCAGACCTTGGGAAAGAACCTCCTCTTACGAGAGTCCTTTGCGTATTGAAAGTCCTACGGATAAACCTGAGAGCATACCTCACATTCCTAAGGGAGTCTTAAAGCGTTCAGGGCACAATCCTAATTCCTAAACTGCCCAAAACTATTCTGTATTCGAGGATTTGGGCCACACTCCTTGTGCAATGTCTGCGCTTGAAGTTCTTCAGAGTTGTCCATCACAGAGGAAAACTTTGCTTTCTACTCTCGGAGTGAATGATGATAACTCTTCTTTCGTCATCAAAGTTGAAACCATGGGACTATAGCCTCTCTTTCCTTACTACATGTCTCTCTTGATTCATGTGGAATGTCTTAACATGACTTTCAAACAAATTGTGATTGATGAATGCACTGCTGCTTCCATGATGTCTTTATCGTGTTAGAAGGGTTTGGGTTCTCCCAATTTGTCCAAATCTTCTACCATGTTCACTACCTTAATGGTAGGTACTTTCAGCCACATGAAATTCTTCCTTCTCTTAAGGTTCATTTGGGAGGGAAGACCATTGCGATCGAGGTTGAGGTGGTTGATGCACCCTTTGACTACAATCTTTTACTGGGTCGGAATTGGATGAATAGTATGCAAGCTATATCCTCTTCTCTATTTCGATTTGTATGCTTTCCATTTAATGGGAATATTTTTATGATTGATCAAACATCATTCAAAAATATGAGTGTTAATGCATCATCAGGAGCTTCGATCCTGATTATCGACCACTATCAGCTGGCAATTGGGAGAGTGGGTGTAGGTGTTAGTTTTTCTATCATTAAGCTAGAATAACATTAGGATCTTTAATTGAGAGAATAACAAGTACAACAATCAAACACAAGAGACAATGAACACAGTGTTTATCCTCAGGGAAACCATAAATGCTGAAAACCCCACAACTTCCTCTGAGAAAGAATCAGCACCAAAAGTAAAACCCAAAATAGTAAGAGATCTCCCGACAGCAGTAACCTTCTTCTTATATAGCCCCAGTTTCTTCTCCTTCCTCAACTATGCGCTACACTTGAGTGTGTATGAGTTGTGTGATAAATAGAGATTCCAGCTCTCTATTTATACTAATCTCGACATGAATAAAACCCTACTAGGGCCGACCTCACTAGGAGAATCTAATAACCCTAGTGCCCCGAAACTCCGAGGACTTTAACCCTTAGACAATAGGAGGGTTACCCACAATGACTTGACATGACTATTTTACATTATAGATCTTCCCGATAGGAACATCGGGGCATGACATGACTCAAGTAAATCCTGGAATAAACATTGGGTTACAGTATATAATAAATACAAGTGAAATACATTCCAAAGTTACATATACATCAATGCTCCCTCTTAACTAGGAAGGTATTCTTTCGACACAATTTTCAGCACAAGTATTCTTCTCTGTATCTTTTGGATCATCTTCGAGTCTTCGTCATATTCAAGTATTCTTCATCTTCAATTCATCTTCATCTTCAAGTCATCTTCATCTTCGAGTCACCTTCATCTTCAAGTAATCTTCATCATCGGATCTAGATCATCTCTCGATCTGGATCATCGTTGTTGGATCATCATGACTGGATCTGGATCATCATCACTCAATTTGGATCATCTATGGGTCATCATCACAGGTGCTATCTCTTGATTCTTCTCATCATAGGAATCTCTACAAAGCCAACCCTTTTTCATGCTGGATGTATCATCACACAGAGTTAGTCCTTTTTCATACTAGATGTGGCATCCACTCAAAGCTAGTCGTTTTTCATATTAGATGAGTCTTCACAGGGCCAGTTCTTTTTCATACTAGGTGTGGGATCCACTCAGACCTAGTGCTTTTTCATACTAGATGAGTCTTCACAGTGCTAGTCCTTTTTCATACTGGATGTGGGATCCACTCAAAGCTAGTTATTTTTCATACTAGATGAGTCTTCACAAAGCCAGTCCTTTTTCATACTGGGTGTGGCATCCACACAGAGCTATTCCTTTTTCATACTAGATGTGTCTTCACAGAGCTAGCCCTTTTTCATACTAGATGCGGGATCCACACAGAGCTAGTCCTTTTTCATACTACATGTGTCTTCACAGAGCCATTCCTTTTTCATACTCAGTGTGGCATCCACACAGAGCTAGTCCTTTTTCATACTAGATGTGTCTTCATAGAGCTAGTACTATTTCATACTAGATGTGGGATCCACACAGAGCTAGTCCTTTTTTATACTATATGTGTCTTCATAGCGCCAACCCTTTTTCATGCTAGGTATGGAATCCATACATACATCTGACAATGGAAGGAACCAATCCTCTCACCATGTCACAACTCTTACATCCGACCATAGAAGGAACCAATCCTCTCACCATGTCAGAAGGGCACAACACTTCTATATGACCATGGAAGGAACCGATCCTCTCACCATGTTAGAAGGGCTTAGCATAGACATATCACTTCCTCTTGGGAGGAATCTCAAACTGGAGAACACCAAGCTTCTCCTTGAAGTATTCCAACTTCACCCTAGCTAATGGCTTCATCAACACATCAGCTATCTGTTCGTCCATTGCAACATACTGGAGCTTCACTTCTCCTCTCTGTGCCATATCCTTGATATAGTGATACTTGATCTTGATATGCTTTGACTTGTCATGGAATACTGGATTCTCTGACAACTTTACAAAACTCTGGCTGACACAGTATATATAAGTAGCATCTAACTAGAGATCAAATAAATCAGACAGTAGCTTCCTCATCCATACTACCTCACAATTAGCTGAACAGGATGCAACATACTCTACTTCAGTTGTACTCAGTGCCACACAGGATTGCTTCCTGCTAAACCACGAGATCATACCTGATCCCATACTGAAGCAACACCCTAAATTACTCTTCCTATCGATGGCACTTCTTGCCCAATTTGAATCAACATAACCCTCCAGGTTAATCTTCTGATCAGTCTTGTACTTGAGCCCATAATCAATTGTACCCTTCAAGTACCTTAGAATATGCTTTCAGTAGTCAAGTGAACATGTCTCGGATCTGTCAAGTACTGGCTCAAGGTGTTCATAGCAAAGCAGAAATCTTGTCTTGTGTTCATCAGATACATCAAGGACCTAATAATCTGATGATTCATCATGTCATCAACTGTCTCTGATGAAGCATCACTCAATTGCTTCAGGTTTGATGCAATAGATGTAGTTAATGGCTTGCAGTCCATCATCCCAAATCTCTTTAGGATATCCAATGCATACTTCCCTTGTCCAAGGAAGATTCCATTCCTAGTCTACCACACCTCCATCCCTCGAAAATAATGCATCATACCCAAGTCCTTCATTTCGAACTCGGTAGCAACCTTTCTCTTCGTATCAGTAATCAACCCATCCATACCTATCACAAACAAATCATCTACATATAGCAGGATTATCACTGGGTTTCCATATTCAACCTTGTAGTAAAGGTTGGAATCTGCTTTACTCTTGGTAAAGCCCAAATTGGATAGAAAGCTGTCAATTCTGTCGTACCATGTCCTGGGTGCCTATTTCAAACCGTATAGGTATTTCTTCAATCTGCACACATGATACTCCTTGTCATGTGTCTCAAAACCAAGTGGCTGCTCAACATACACTTCCTCTTCTACTACACCATTCAAGAAAGTAGTCTTGACATCCATTTGGTGTATCTTCCATTTAATCACTACAGCTAGAGAAAGTACTAATCTGATGGAAGTGTATCTGGCTGGAAGTGAAAAGGTTTCTTCATAATCTATTCCTACTTTCTGTGAGAAGCCACGAGCAACAAATCTTTCTTTATATTTCTCTATGCTACTATCTGCAGCATGCTTAATCTTGTAGATCCCCTTGGAAGTTACAACTAACTTCCCTTCTGATCTTGGGACAAATTCCCAAACATCATTCTTCATGATCAACTGATATTATTCTATCATAACATATTTCCATTCATTCCATTCTGCCTCTTCTTCATTATTGGAAGGTTCTTTATCAATGAAGTCAAATAGCAATGCTACATAACTAGAACATGATCTGGTCCTCTTTCTTTCTCTGAGATTCTCTTTTGGAACCCCGTATCTTTCCGCATCTTAGATAATCTCTCGTACCCAAGTAGGTTTCCTCTTGTGAGGATTCTTCTCTTGTGGTGGATCTACAGGTCTTTGTGGTTCTTCAAATTCTCGATCTTCTTCTTGAATTTCTTCATTCATGACTGCATCATGAGTTCTGGGAGCTTCTGCTTCTTCAGGTTCTTCAACATGTTTCTTTCTGGATTTGATGTAGGCTGAATATTTGTCAAATGTTGCATCCCTACTGATATCAATCTTCTTGAACCCTAGGAAGTATATTCTGTAAGCCTTCGAGCTTTCAAAGTATCCCACAAATATACCCTTCTTTCCTGAAGGATCTAATTTTTTTCTCTTCTCTCTTGGAATGTGTATGTACACAGGAAAACCAAATATTCAAAGATGGCCGACTTTTGGTTTCTTACTGGAGAAGAATTCTTTAGGAGTCTTGTTCTTGAGTACTCTGTGTGGAGTATGGTTATGTACATACACTGGTGTTTTGGCTGCTTCTTCCCAAAGATGCATAGGAAGATCTTGATCATGAAGCGTAGCTCTTGTAGCTTCCATGATAGTTCTAATCTTCCTTTCTGCAATTCCATTTTTCCATGGATTATAAGGAGTGGACAACTCCCTCTTAATCCCTGAGTCTTTACATAGTTCCTTGAACTCATTCAAAGTGAATTCTCTACCATTGTCTAATCGAAAAGTCTTGATCTTCTTTTCAGTGTGGTTCTCGATCAAGGATTTGAATTCCTTGAACTTGTTCAATACTTCATATTTATTCTTCATGAATTAAATCCATGTCTTCCTAGAAAAATAATCAATAAAGAAACATAGTATGCATACCTGCTTAGAGAATTTGATGACATTGGTCCGCATACATCAGCGTTGATGATTTCCAAGATTCCTTTTTCCTTGCTCTCGCTACTTGGAAATGTCTTCTTTGTATTCTTTTCTTTTGCACATCCTTTGTAGACCCCTTCATGTTTGCTTGAATTTCTGGAAGACCTTCAATAGCTTTACTTGCAAGTGGTAGTGCTATTTAATGCACATGTGCAAGCCTTCTATGCCAAAGTTCATTTGGTTCTACTGAGTCATGAACCAAAGCTAATCCTGGTTGGCCCTTTAGTTTGTATAGTCCTCCTTCTTGTTCCCCAATCACTATTTCATCGTCAAAAATATTTTCATTTGGCCACATAAGAACTTGGCCATCTACAAAAGCAACCCTCATTCCTTTTGCATCTAATGTGGACATTGAGAGTAGGTTCTTCTTTAGTCCTGGAACAAATAATACATTCTTCATCTTCAAATAATTTTCAGATTCTAGTATGTAGGAGGATTCACCACTACCTTTTATTGGATACTGGTAGTCATCCCCAAGTTTCACCTTGTGAGGTGATTCATGTTCAGATAGCTTCATAAATGAATCTTTGAATCCCATCATGTGCTTGGAAGAACTAATGTCTATGAGCCAATCATTGCCTCCATGTGAAACAGTTCCCATAAGAGCAGAGATCAACACATATTCTTCATCACTTCAAGAATCACTTTCTTGTCTGGTTCTCTTTGTGGAAGACTCATCATCCTCTGCAACATGAGCATGGTGTATTCCCTTGTTTCCCTTCTTCTTATTTGAATTCCCTTTGTTAGGAAAAAATTTGGATATGTGACATTTCTCATCACATGTATAACATCTAACAGTATCCCAATCTCTTCTAGAGTGATACGGATTACCTTTGGAGTGATCATGGTCCCTTTTGGTTTTCTTGGTGTGGGTGGTAAGAGATTGATCTTCACTTCCCATATTTTCTTCTCTCACTACTATCCGAGCTTCTTCTTGAGAGAATTCTTCCCATAGTTTGCTGAACTTGACTAACTTCTTTCTATCACAGATCCCTTGAATGAAAGAGTCCCATGATCTAGGGATACCATTCAAGGTGGTCCTCACAATTTCAGCATTTTCCACTTCTTCATCTACTGGTTCCAGTTGCTCCTTAATCTGAGAGACCCTTTTAAAGTACGACTAAATAGTCTCATCATTCTGGATCTTTACATTCTTCAATTGGTTTCTCAGAGTCATCTTCTTGTTCATGTTCTTCCCTTCAAACAATTTGGTTCGAGCATCAAACATAGCATTAGGTGTCTTGAGGGAGGACACCTGTGGTATAAGGTGATCATTGATAGAATCAACAATGATTCTCTTTTCCATAACCATATTCTTCTTATGTAAGGTCTTGGCCTCATCTCCCTCTGGAACTAGAACCTCCTCGCTGATATTGGAGTCCAACTCGTTTTCTTCTAGGTGTAGGGAGATCCTAAACTTCTAGGCTTGAAAGTTATCAGCTCCCTCAAGATTTTAATCAAGCTTGGTATGATGAGACATCTTAGACTGAGAACCTCAAATGGAAATACAAAAGATTTATATCTTACGAGGTCAAGATGTCGGATCTGAATTTGGAGCTGAAATCCTGTAGTGCTAGTTCAATAGAAAATTAGGGTTTTACTTTTTCGGAGTTTTGTCCACCCAAATGCCTTGAAATTTATCCCTAACTTCATTTTTGGGGAGGAGATCAATCCAGGCCTGGGATCACTAAAAAATTCCTCTTCTGTGAAAAGCCCTAATTTCTTACAGTAGTGTAGGGTCCAAAACTGAAAAACCTTAGAATTGGATTCTACTTCAACAGAAAGATACGCCCTAAACAGGAGAGTTGTTCCACCTTAATTTTGCTGAAAATTTGTGGAGGAATATCCACAAACTAGGAAACCCTAGTTCCCACAGCTGCATAGTGTCTTCTTCTCAGGTTAGCTTTGATACCATGTTAGTTTTTATATCATTAAGCTAGCATAACATTAGGATCTTTAACTGAGAGAATAACAAGTACAGCAATCAAACACAAGAGACAATGAACACAGTGTTTATCCTCGGGGAAACCATAAATGGTGAAAACCCCACAACTTTCTCTGAGAAAGAATCAAAACCAAAAGTAGAACCCAAAACAGTAAGAGATCTCCCGACAGTAGTAACCTTCTTCTTATCTATCCCTAGTGTCTTCTCCTTCTTCAACTATGCACTACACTTGAGTGTGTATGAGTTGTCTGATAAATAGAGAGTCCAGCTCTCTATTTATACTAATCCCGACATGACTAAAACCCTACTAGGGCTGACCTCACTAGGAGAATCTAATAACCCTAGTGCCCCGGAACTCTGGGGACTTTAACCCTTCGACAATAGGAGGGTTACCCACAATGACTTGACATGACTCGTTTACATTATAGATCTTCCCGATAGGAACATTGGGGCATGACATGACTCAAGTACATCCCAAAATAAACATCGGGTTACAATATATAAGAAATACAAATGAAATACATTCCAAAGTTACATATACATCAATAGTAGGTATGTATCCGTCCCTTATGGGGACATTTAGTTCTCCTACACCCATCCTTATGATTGGATCTAGGTTCGATGGGGCTTCATCTTCATTGAATTTGGTGTCCTTTTGCACTTCCCATATGGAATATCCTTGGATTCTTTTTACACCGAGTCTTTTGAACAGACCTATCGAAATAGAGGTGTTGTTGCCTATAGCCATGATTGCATATTAAGCAAATATTAATTGTGTTGTAGAGCCTAGTCCTTCCTCTTCATAGATAGAGGAGGAGGACCCCTATGTACTGCATGCATGGGAAGTTGAGTCCTCTCATGCACATGACTGCCTTCATAGTGTTTTTCCATCATATGAAGCTATTTTTGAGGCTATGTCTGGAGTTGAGCCACCTTAGGAAGAGTTACATCATAGATCTTATTTTCTTCCCCAACTTGACTGCTTAGAGCATGAGGACTTTAGGGATATTCTTAGCGAAAAGATTGGTAGTACCGTGGTTCCATTAAGCTCTCCTTGTTAGATGGTTGATGGGAACATGGAAAACATATCACCTACGATTCCTATCGATATCTCTCGTGATCCTGGCAAGATTGAAAATGTCTATATTGGGGTAGAATGTTCCCATGCTGAGATTCAAGAGTATACCAAGCTGTTCAAAGAATTTCATGATTTCTTTTCTTATTCATATGAGGAAATGACAGGTATCGACCCTCACATTGTTGAACATGAAATTAAGACTTATCCCAATGCCAAACCTATTCAACAATGTTTGCATGCGGTGAATCCTAGAAAAGCACACATGATTAAGGATGAGATAGAAAAGTTGTTGAAATACATCTTTATCTATCCCATTCCCTTAACGGAATGGGTTTCAAACCCCATTCCGGTTGATAAGAAATATGGATCGATCTGTATATGTAATGATTTCCTAGATTTAAATCGTGCATGTCCTAAGGATAATTTTCCCACACAATTTATTGACCAGATTTTGGATGAGTGTGCAGGAAGCGAGGTATTCTCCTTCATGGATAGATTTTCTACATATAGTCATATTCAAACTAAACTCGAGGATCAACACAAAACTGCATTTATTTGTCCTTGGGGTACGTTTGCAAATCAGAAGATGCCTTTCTGTCTTAAAAACGGCGGAGCCACATTTTAGCGGGCTATGACCTTGATTTTTCACGATCTCAAATTGATTATTGAAGTATTTTTGGATGACCTAGCTGCTCACTCTCAACTGAGAGTGCGTCATTCCTACCATTTGAGATTAGTATTCGAAAGGTGCCTCCACTACCAGGTTAGGTTGAATTTTCATAAGTGCATATTTTGCGTGAAGTCAGGTCGTTTGCTAGGATTCATTATTTCCAAGGAGTGTATAAGAGTAGATCCTTTAAAGGTTGAGGCAATATTTTGTTAGGAACCCATGTCAATCCTTCTCTTTACCGTGTTAGTATATTGTTGTTGGACGCATATGCTTTGTAAGTCATCCCATAGTAATTGTTGATCGACGGTTTGTGTTATTGTTGTCGGGTGCATATGCTTTGTAAGCTGCATGTAATATTTGTTGATCCATAGTTTATATTGGCCCATGGTTTTGACCCATAGTATTGGCACCTATTTTTAGTATATAAGTGTGTGTTGAGGCCAAGGAAGGAACCGTGAAGTTATTTTGTATTGAGCTTGCTCAAAGGAGGTTGCCCCCTCGAAGTGGCCTGCGATTAATATAAAAGTGATTTTGAGTTCTGCTGCTATATCGTGTATTTTGATTAATTATTTGCTGCAGGGTCCTCACATCTAGTATCAGAGCACTTTCTTGGGCTCGTTGGGTGAAATTTCTGCCCAATTTTTTTTTTCGCTTCTATTGCAGGTTCGGATCTGGGAATAATCCCTATCCAATTAAATGTGCGAATTACTTGGGAATAAGCCCTAAAACTCATTGTGAGGATTACCATAGGAACCCCAAAGTAGCTGGCCCATTGAGAAGACCTGCCAGCGAAAAGGGCAACGACCCCTACCTGATTGACTAGTTCCCACCCGTGAGGTAAACCAAGAGCTGTCATTTGTGGCCAAGCGGTTATCAGTTTTACCTAAGCCGTGGAGTGAGGGGTACTGCCCCAATACGCAAGCCATAAGACAACATTGGTGGCCAAGTGAATCCCTATATAAAATTATGTTTTTCGGCCATATCTCCTTGGTTTCAACTCTGTTTTCCCTGAAACTTCCCTGACACCTCTGCAATTCCATTCCTGAAGACCCTATCCCAAATTCCACTTTCCAAGACCCGAAATCCCACATTTGTCTATTTTTAGGGTTTGCCATAACTCCTTCGATTTTCACCCAAACGCATTCAAAATTTGCCACCGTATTCCTTTCCTCATTCTGGTTCTGTGTCCCTCTCTACAAAATTTTCTCATTCTTTCACCCCGCTCCTAAAATCCCCATTTTTTACTTCCCTGTCCTTTCGACAGTGTCCAAAACTTAATCAAACCCAAATTACCCTTTCGAATTTTTCCCAACTCCAGATTTTCCTCTACTGAAATAGTTTTTGTTTTTTTTTTCTACCCACTCCCCCCCAAAATGAAAAAAAAACTCCTGGTTATGGTTGTCACCCGCACAGGAGCAAAAACGATGGAGGAAGCACTTGCAGCCATTCAAGCCAAACTCCAGGAACCGGATGAAAAATTTCTCGGTCTCCATCTTGAGCATTCAGCTATGAACACCAAACGACAGTACGAGTCTTCATCAAACAATGGGTTCTCTTCTTCCAGCAATTTTCGCGGTCTGAAGCTAGATTTTCCTCGCTTTAATGGTACTGATCCGACTGGATGGATCTATCATGCAGAATAGTATTTCAGTCTTCATAATACTTTTGATGTCAACAAATTTCCACTTGCCTCCTTTCATTTGGAACAGGAATCTCTTCAATGGTATCGTTGGTACATCAAGGCTAATGAAGATCCAAAATGGCATGATTTTTGCCAGCTCCTTTTCCAATGATTTGGTCCTAATGCTTTTGATGACTTCACAGGATCTCTCACTAAACTTCGCCAAATTGGCACTGTGAAAGAGTACCAAACTAAATTTGAGAAACTAGCTAATCACACTGAAGGATTACCTGATGACTTCTACCGGAGTTGTTTTATCAGTGGTCTAAAGGATGCAATTCGCTCTGAGGTCAAAATGTTCAGTCCCAACACAATGATGGAAGCCCTAGGGTTGGCTAAGTTGGTAGAAGACAAGATGGCAGCCCAACAGTGCTCCAAATCCTATTTTGTTCCCTTCCAAAATATGGGTTCTCAATGACCTCCCATTCCTTCAGCTCCTCGCTCACCTCCAATCAAGCATTTGTCTGAAACAGAGATGTAGGCATGCAGAGAAAAAGGGATTTGATATAATTGTGATGAGAAATTCACTCGGGCACATCGATGTGTTCAACAAAATATCTATCTCTTGGATGATAGGATTCTCCACCTACCTCTGAAATTGGTGAAGAAGATTCCGATACAATGGATTCTCCGGTTGATATTCAAGAGCCGCCTACTGACCCTCCATCTCAGGACAACCAGCCTGAGATATCCGTCCATGCTTTAGCTAGAGTCACTGCCCCCCAAACAATGTGGGTACACGGTTACTTCAAGAAGATTCCTCTTACAATACTCATTGATTCTAGCAGCACTCATTATTTCATTGACCCTCGGATCACCAAACAAGCTGATTGTTTTATCAATCCTTGCTCCATCCATGCTTGATTGGAGGTGAGCGAGGAGCTGGCGGAATGGGAGGTCGTTGAGAACTCATATTTCGGAAGGGAACAAAAGAGGATTTGGAGCACTGTTGGGCTGCCATCTTGTCTTTTGCCAACTTATCCAACCTCAGGGCTTCCATCATTGTGTTGGGACTGAACATTTTGACCTCAGAGCGAATTGCATCCTTTAGACCACTGATAAAACAACTCCGGTAGAAGTCATCAGGTAATCCTTCAGTGTGATTAGCTAGTTTCTCAAATTCAGTTTGATACTCTTTCACAGTGCCAATTTGGTGAAGTTTAGTGAGAGCTCCTGTGAATTCATTAAAAGCACTAGGACCAAATTGTTGCAAAAGGAGCTGGCAAAAATCAGGCCATTTTGGCTCTTCATGAGCCTTGATGTACCAACGATACCATTGAAGAGCTTCATGTTCCAAATGAAAGGAGGAAAGTGGAAATTTGTTGACATCAAAAGTATTATGAAGACTGAAATATTGTTCTGCATGATAGATCCATCCAGTCGGATCAGTACCATTGAAGCGAGGAAAATCTAGCTTCGGACCGCGAAAATTGCTGGAAGAAGAGAACCCATTGTCTGATGAAGACTCGTACTGTCGTCTGGTGTTCATAGCTAAATGCTCAAGATGGAGACCGAGAAATTTTTCATCCAGTGCCTGGAGTTTGGCTTGAATGGCTGTAAGTGCTTCCTCCATGGTTTTTGCTTCTGTGCGGGTGACAACCATAACCAAGAGTTTTGTTTTTTTTTTTTTTTTTTGGGGGGGGGGGGGGGGGGGAGGAGTGGGTAGAAAAACAAAAACAGAAACAGTTTCAGTAGAGGAAAATATGGATTTGGGAAAAAATCGGAAGGGTAATTTGGGTTTGAGTAAGTTTTGGACATTGTGGAAAGGACAGGGAAGTAAAAAATGGCGATTTTAGGAGCGGGGTGAAAGAATGAGAAAATTTGGTAGAGAGGTACAAAGAAGCAGAATGAGGAAAGGAATACAGTGGAAAAAAAATTGGTAGAGAGGAACAAAGAAGCAGAATGAGGAAAGGAATACAGTGGAAAAATTTGAAGGCGTTTGGGTGAAAATCGAAGGAGTTATGGCAAACCCTAAAAATACACAAATGTGGGATTTCGGGTCTTGGGAAGTGGAATTTGGGATAGGGTCTTCAGGAATGAAATATGCAGAATGGAATTCCATAGGTGTCAGGGGATTTTCAGGGAAAACAGAGTTGAAACCAAGGAGATATGTCCGAAAAATAGAATTTTATACTCTGCAACGGCGCGAAAGTGATCGAAAACAGTGGAATCTACAACGACGAGGAAGTGATCGGCAACAAATGGATCTATAATGGCGCGAAACTGATCGGCAATAGTTCTAGACAGAGGAAATCTGCGATTGGGCAACTGAAAATAGATATGTACCCCAGGTATGTGCTTCTTCCTATCAGTTCAAGGGATTCACTCGGCCACCAATGTTGTCTGACGGCTTGCGTATTGGGGCAGTACCCCTCACTCCACGGCTCAGGTGAAACTGATAATCGCTTGGCCACAAATGAAAGCTCTTGGTTTACCTCACGAGTGGGAACTAGTCAATCAGGTAGGGGTCGTTGCCCTTTTCACTGGTAGGTTCTCTCAATGGGCCAGCTACTTTGGGGTTCCTGTGGTACTCCTCACAATGAGTTTTAGGGCTTATGCCCAACTACTTGCCATAGTTAAGAGGATAGGGATTATTCCCAGATCCGAACCTGCAACAGAAGCAAAAAAAAAAATTTGGGCAGAAATTTCACCCAACGAGCCCAAGAAAGTGCTCTGATACTAGATGTGAGGACCCTGCAGCAAATAATTAATCAAAATACACGATATAGCAGCAGAACTCAAAATCACTTTTATATTAATCGCAGGCCACTTCGAGGGGGAAACCTCCTTTGAGCAAGCTCAATACAAAATGACTTCACGGTGCCTTTCTTGGTCTCAACACACACTTATAAACTAAAAATAGGCACCAATACTATGGGTCAAAACCATGGGCCAATATAAACTATGGATCAACAAATACTACAGGCGGCTTACAAAGCATATGCGCCCAACAACAATAACACAAACTATGGATCAACAATTACTATGGGACGACTTACAAAGCATATGCGTCCAACTATAATATACTAACACAGTAAAGAGAAGGATTGACTTATCTTAGTTGCTTCTCCTCTGAGCAACAACATCAGTGGGAAAAGTGGCTCCCTCTCGCTGAATGGTGGTACAATACCTCTTACCACACTGCCTCTAAAATGACTCCATATGAAGCAGTTTATGGTGAGGCGCCACCAGTTTTTCTTCCTTACACCCCCAGCAGTTCTCCAGTTCAGGCAGTTGACGCGGTCCTTCGAAATCTCGATGAGGTTCTTCACATTTTGCATGAAAATATTCACATGGCAAGAAATCACATGAAGCAACAAGCTGATCAGCACCGTTCTGAGCGCACTTTTGAAGTCGGTGATATGGTTTTTCTTCGTCTCCAGCCTTACAAGCAATCCTCACTAAAACTAAAAGGATTTCATGAGCTCACTCCAAAGTTCTATGGGCCATATAGGATTCTTTAGAAGATTGGGTCTGTTGCTTATAAATTGGAACTTCCACCTTCTTCCCGCATTCATCCAGTATTTCATGTCTCTTGTCTGAAGAAAGTTCTTGGCACCAACATCAAAGGCCAAACTATTTTACCAGAACTGGATAATGAAGGATCCATCTTTTTGGAGTCGGAGGCTGTCCTCAATAAGCGCACTCGTCAGCTTCGCTCTCACTCTATCACAGAGGTCTTAATTCAATGGCACGAAATGTAGCCCGAGGATGCTACGTGGGAACCACTCCTTCAGATTCAGTGCCAATTTCCACATCTAAATGTTTGAGGACAAAGCTTTTTCTAAGGGGGAGGGGATGTTAGGAACTCATGTCAATCCTTCTCTTTACCGTGTTAGTATATTGTTGTTGGACGCATATGATTTGTAATTCGTCCTATAGTAATTGTTGATCCATAGTTTGTGTTATTGTTGTTGGGCGCATATGCTTTGTAAGCCACCTGTAGTATTTGTTGATCTATAGTTTATATTGGCCCATGGTTTTGACCCATAGTATTGGCGCCTATTTTTAATATATAAGCGTGTGTTGAGGCCAAGGAAGGCACCGTGAAGTTATTTTGTATTGAGCTTGCTCAAAGGAGGTTGCCCCTCAAAGTGGCCTGCGATTAATATAAAAGTGATTTTGAGTTCTGCTGCTATATCGTGTATTTTGATTAATTATTTAGTGCAGGGTCGTCACATATTTCAATTGTCTCCCATGATAAATATTAGACATATTCAATGTTTGCAAGGCATGGAAAACTTCTTATAGAGATTCGTGGTTAACTTTGCCAATTTGACTAAAGGATTTATGCGTCTGTTGAATAAGGACACTACCTTTTGTTGGGATGAGCGAGCCCAAGAGTCCTTTGATACTCTTAACTGAGCCTTAGCATAGGCCCTCATGCTTAGTCCATCCGACTATAGCTGTGATTTTTTTATTTATGTGGCCGCATCCATGGAGACGATTGTTATGGATTTGGTTTAGGAGGATGAGGAGCTCCATGAGCATGTCATATACTATTTGAGCTGGAACCTTATAGACGAAGAAATTCATTATTCCCGCGTGGAGAAACTTGCCTTAGCTACCATTTATGCGGTTAAGAGATTGAGACACTACATTCTCCTTCACCAGACCTTGGTAGTAGCTCATGTCAATCCATTTCAGTTCGTCCTCACTAGAAGGATGATAGGGGGAAAGAATAATAAATGGATTGTTATTTCGCAAGAATTTGATCTCAAATTTGTTTTAGCAAAATTGAAGAAATCGTTAATTTTTCCGGAGCTCATTTCTGATTTCCCAAGTGAGGAGGAGGAGGATGTTTATGAGGATACATTTGTTGATGAGCATATCTTCCTTATCTCAACTTTGGATCCATGGTATGGGGATATTATCGTATATTTACAAGCATTGAAGGTCCCTACTGGCCTTTCATGGGATGAACAACGATAATTACGTCATGTATCTAAGAACTACTTTATAGTGGATAACACTTTGTACCTTCGTGGGGTAGATTCCATTTTACATCATTGTTTAACCCATGATGAGGCTGAGGTTGTGTCAAATGATTGCCACGGAGGGGCATCTGGTGGTCATTTATCTGGGCTTTCTACAGCTCAAAAAAGATTGAGAGAGGGATATTTTTGGCTGTCGATTTCTAAATATTGTGTTAATGCGGTCAAGAAGTGTCACCCTTGCTAAGTGTTTGCACACAATATGTGCTCACATCTTGGCCCCTTACATCCGATCATCACCGCTGGTCCCTTCACCATGTGAGGGTTTGACTTCATGGATTGCAACCCAGCTTCAGCTGGGGGGCATCATCATATTATATTGGACGTTGATTATTTGACAAAATGGGTTGAGGCTATGGCCACAATTAAATCGAATGGTGAGATGGCCATGCATTTCGTATTCAACCAAATTATTACTTGGTTCGGTATTCCAAAGGAGCTTGTCACTAAGCATGGTAGGCACTTTCAGAATCGAATGATGGAATATTTGGCCTCAAAGTTAGGGTATAAGCAGGAGCACTCCTCTTCTTATTACCCTCGGGTGAATGGATAGGTTGAAGCAGTGAACAAATCACTTAAGTCCATACTCCAACAAACCATCAGACAAAGCAATATGAATTGGCATATCATGTTATATCCTGCTGTGTGGGCCTATAGGACCACGGTTAAGACTACCACCGGTTTTTCTCCATATCAGCTCATACATGGAGTGGAGTCTGTCTTGCCAGTTGAATGCAAAATCCCTTCATTGAAATTAGCTATAGAGCTTTTACTAGACACTTCCACATTGGAGGAAGGTTTGGTCCACTTAGTGCAGCTTGATGAGAAGCACCAAGATGCTTTAGTGGCTCTAGAGGTGAATATGCATTGCGTTAAGGTCCAGTATGATAAGTCTGTTCGTTCGAGGAGGTTTAGTGAAGGATATTTTTTCCTTTTATGGGATCAAGCTAAAGAACCCTTGGAGGCAGGGAAGTTTAATCCCATGTGGCATGGTCCTTACATGGTCAAATGTGTATTAGAGAAGGGCACCTATGAGCTAGTAGATTATGAAGGGATATCCTTGGCGGAGCCTAGAAATGGGCTCTATCTTAAAAAATACTATGAATGATCTTCAGCCAGGGCTGCTTATTGTATATTATTATACAATTTTTTGCATAGTTAGGTTTTCTTATGATGATCGGGTTTGTTGATTAGATTTCATTTCTTATGGAAGATGTCGACGAAGTCTTCCATTTACATAGGATTTGTTGATGGTGCTATCCGCCACACTCAACACTCATCCTCTGCTACTTGGGTGATTTATACTCCTACGGGTCAAGTATTGTCTTCAGGAGGCATATGTTTATGGCCCTCTTCAAACAATGTCGCTCAGTATAGTACCGTTATTGAGCTTAATTCCTTGTATCATGTTAGGGATCCAACATTATTATGAAGATTCTTACATGTGAGATTGTTAGAATGATAATTTGACAACATAACATACATACATGTTCCAAGAATTTATAATCAAGTTGCTCACTCATATGCTAACTATATGTTTGATTGACATTTGTTTGATAGACTATAAGCACATCAAAAACATACATTTTTACACACATGTAAATAAATAAAATCAATCATAATAAAAAAAATTCATTAAACATCCAAAATGTGACATCATAATACAAAAATGGGGCTTCCGAGCCACCAAAGTATAATACACGGTAGTACAAAATTGAATCACTCTCAGGTCTCTTAGCCTATGGAGGAGGAGGGGGGTTATGATTGTGGTAGCACACCATGGATCTAGCTAGTCATCAGAATAATCGAACCCATGCTCGTGGTACCCCAACCACATGACATTGCATGGCCTCAGGCAAGTCAACTTGCACCATCGGTACTCTGTGTTTCAGTCGTACAAAGTTTGTGTGGATTCTTTGGAGCATCTTCTCTACATCCAAACCCATGATATCATTTCCTCTTCCCCTCTGTCTATGATGATGGAAGTCATCAGGATGCCATGGTCCAACCTCTGCACACACATGACAGATTTTCACTATGTGTCATCACACAAACACATGTCTTTTGAGTCTATATATCAAAAAACACAAAAAAATTTATAATTCAAAAAAATTAAAAAGAGAGTTGGGATTCATTACCAATATCTCCATATGCTGATATTGGTGGTAGGGGCATGTCAGGATCTCCCCAAAAATATACCCCTACATAAGGGTAATCATTGATGGCAATAATCTGTCACCACCACCATGGAAATAAATCAGCTGGGTAGGGGTTAGACACCCTACCTTTTCCCAGTATGTGCATAGAATCTACCCAACATCATTGGGATGGATCTCAAACCCCATGAGGAGGAACATCAACTCTAGGGATTAGCCCTGGAACATGCTCGAAGAAGAATGTGCTCAATATACTGTCGAAACCAAAGTTTCGTACTCTGCCCATCTTGCATTCATTGAGCTTCTACTTCATGTTACTCAACAACACAGTACTCCAATCATACACTGTGGGTCTCATGCACTCCACTGCATATAACATTAATGGCCACGAGGCCTGATGGAGTGATGCTAGCCCTGCTATCCTGCCGAGTGCCAGTAGTATTTCCTTTAGGCTTAATACCTAGATGGAGTTTATCAGGATCTGACTCCCAACCTTTTCCATGTCCAAGAAACAATATACTACAATATAGTTATAAATGGTGAGGCCACCTCTGGGCCCACGAGAGCGTAGGTTCACCACCTCTCCCGGTTGGGACAATCATGTAAGGAAATATATGTCCTCCAACTCTATAATGAGGGACATCCTATCAATATGGAAAGAATCTAAGTCTAGATCCCAGTATTCTACTAGAATCTACAAAAGTCTTGGTTTGGCCCTTAGGTTTCCAAGACACCAAAACTTGTTTATCCCATATGCACGAAGAGCTTGTTAAGCCATCAAATCACCACGTACAACCTCTTCTACGTCTCCATGTTCCCTCTCCATCCATTCTAGGACCATCCTACACATTAAAAAGAATTTTCGGTCATTATTTCACCTAAAAAATCATGTATGCGGCCGCATATGCGACTGTTTCCAAAACAGCCATGTATGTACACAGGTTTGGGCAGTTTTTCGACGTATAGCTAGCCCTATATGCGAAAAAAACCTCTATTTCCATGTGGGTCGAGAAGACTAATATATATTGGCTTAAAAATAAAAAATTGACCATGAAAATTGATAAAATTTACATGAAAATGGAAAAGGACATGAGGAGTTACGTGGAACAAGCTGTGTCGAATTTCGCCGGACGAAGCTCCCAGAATTCACGTTTAAAGTTCTAAGCTCAGATGGGTAAAAAGTTTCAAGTGGTATGTAATTTTTTAATTTTTTACTATTTATAGTAACATTTTGAAATTTTTTACCCCCTTTCTATAGTTTTGAATCGTTTCTGACTATTTAAGACCATTTTTGACTAATCTGCTGATGTAGGAGACCATTTTGAGCATCGTTTTGACCATTATTTTGACCTGTTCGTGTCAATTTCAGGTATTATGTCTAAACTGGCATATAGGTTAGATGTCATATCCGTTTGCATTTTTCATGACCTTATGACCGTTTCATGATAACCTTAGGTACATACTCATTGTATCTTATCACAGAACCTTCTTGCTTTTTTAGAAGTGACGTGATGTAAATCGTAGAGCTTGACCATACATGGGTGCCCTAATTAGCTCCTTTGTTGCATTTGGTGCCCATGGCGACATTTTTTCCCTTTAGGGCGTGGGAGTCCTTTGTATAGCATCGCCAGGTCTTTATGTAAGAGCCTCATACTCCTCTTGATCTTTTGTTGGCCTTCTTCCTGCAGGACTCCCTTATGTCATGTTGTAATTGCATTATCATGATTTTTTACTGCCCCATTAAGCCTTATTCTAGCTTCCCTGACTTTGATTATCAGCCATATAGCCCGAGCTTGTCTCATGTCTAGCCATGCAGAGCCATTTTATATATCTTGTGCAGCTTGATTCCCCATTTTTACTTGGAGGGAACTTTCCCCTGAGTGTCGTTATCCTACACATGTCCTTGCATTGAGCATAGGTATGTTCCACTGCTTGGAACTAGTTTGTTTTCCCATTTACACTCGTCTCCTCCTAGTCTCTAACTATAAAACACTTTTATTCTTTTTCAATCTTTTTAAACTATTTGAAAATGTCCAAAAAAATAAAAAAATAAAAAAAACCAAAAAGCCAGACAAGAAAAGATGTTATCTTTGGTAGCAGTCAAGTCATTTTCCCTTCGAACATAGCACTGTATATCACATCCCTTGGTTGGGTTAATAGTTTGACTTTAGGAGTTGTACTCATCTTTTTTATTTTATCTCCACCGACTGGTTAAGATTCTAGTCCCTATGGAGCCTCTGTCGATGCCTCCTATGTCACAGTGATGTCCCAGTTTTGTATATCGATTCTATGATACCTACATTCATTCACCATTCGCCTTTATGCTCTTGTTCGAAGGAAATTGAAACTTGAGTCAGCCATTCCTTAGTTATCTTGACATTGCATGTCGACCATTCCTAGTACTAATACTGGTTCGTGCACATTATGATCGAGTCCTTCCACATTATACATCTTTGCTGAGTAGCTCGTGTTGGATGATGGGGGATTCCTTGATGCCCTCCTTCCAGCGGACTTCATCCCATCGACTTCAGATCATTTATTCTGGGATGGGAATCTAGAGTCATTTTTAGTGCCTTGAGACTTGTAGTCATCAGTGGGAGGTTCTCTCGCCATCGATATTTTTTGGGAATAAATCAATGTCCCCTGATCGATGGATCCTTTCAAGTGTTTGACTTCAATGCCTTTATTCAAACTTGCTGGTTTTCACTCTATTACCTTGATTCCCATTTTCATTATCGGTGGGTGATATCACATCTATTAATGGTATAGATCAATGATCGTTAATCAGATGATGGACTACTGTGTTCGACCTTGGCACCTCTATTTACAGAGTAGGAAATATACTCATATAAGATTGTGTAGAAGACCTTCCAGATTGGTGGCATTTCATATATATTGTCTCCTTGATCGTGCTAGTGTTCATGAGATTTCATCTCTTGTGACTTTATTCCAGTATATGTCAGATGTTTCCAACCATTATGGAGATCTTGATCGATTATATATCTTCAACCTTCATGGAGATCATGAATCTTTGTATATCTTGATCATGGAGATTCTGATCTATCTATGTTGTACATGGAAATGATGACACATGTCATATTTTGTATCATGCCTATTCATGGCCATTGTACTCTTATGTATCCGGGACTGGTATATCTACTTGAAGTTATGTGCATAGTTTCATCATTGTATTATACTATTGGATGGATGGTTCTTCCACCTAGTTCTTCATCACTCCACTTCTGGGATGGACTTATAGTGTATTTCGACCATCGTATGACCCCTCTGACCTCACACATTAGGGGGCATCTGTTACAGCTGATTTTACCACACATGGTGGATCACACCTTTATGGCCTTCCCTGTCCCTTTGTAGACTTTTTAGACCCCATGGACCATTTTTGTACCTTTGATGTTTTCAATATCATCCCTAAAATCATGTCTTATTTGATATACATGACTTTTAAACCCCTTCTCTAGTATATATCCGGATTTTGACCATTAAACCCACATACATCGGGATGTGTGCAAAAGACCAAACAGTTTTGTAGTTTTCCTTGATGTGGATCCAAATAGCTTGTCTCTTGGCCTTCCATATGCCTAGAGATTGCTCGGATTTGGTCTTTAATTACTCCATTGAAGCACTATATAAGGAACCCTTTGGATACAATGAAGGAGGAGGAATTGAAGAGCAAGAAAACTATAGTCCATTGTTGCCAGAGCTTATACTTGAGTCTGGATCCCTTTGTCCCTTGGAGAACTTTGTGTTCTTCCCAAAACTGCCTTTGCTTGGGATATTACTATCGAGAGATGGAGGATTGAAGTGGTGGAGGCCAAGGTGGACGAATTAGTTTGTCCAATTCACAGACGTGCCAACAGAGGTTGTCACTATTGTAATCTTTTTGTTATATTAATAGAAATATATTTTCATGTCCAATAATGTGTATTTAAATGAGCATTGAATCCATGGATGCTTTTAAATGCTTATATGTTATTGATTATATATGCTAGAGTAGGTCTAACACAATTATATATAGCATTCTTTTCTTGTTTTATGAATGTTGAGATAGCAAATTACTTATACAAGTGAGAGTGGAAAAGCTCAACGGGGATCTACATGAACCTTTTGGAATAAGGTATGTAACGAGATCCTTTAGTGTTAGATATTTGGTTTCTCTTGAATATTGGAAAGGATTGATTTCTGTTGTTACTCTGTCTATTGTGGTACCCCAAGCCATAGGAAGTTTTCTTCGTAACAGTCCTCATACCTTCGACATCTATGACCAGGTTAGATACCCATCCAATTGGTTGCACCTTCTCCTGATTAGCTAATCATAGCTACATAGGTGACCATCCCAGTGTCGGCTACCCCATCTTTTCCTGTGTCTGATTTTTTAGGATATTTACATTTGACCCTGGATCCAGAATAACCGATTCAACTTCATAGTCTCCAATCTAAGTATTCATACACATATCCTTTCCTATGTTTTTATTATGTAAAGAATTTACCGCCGACTCCTTACTCGGGTGACGCAACAAATTTTTAATCTCATCCAAAGTGTTTGGGTCTCTTTTCGGCGATAATAAACTCTCAAAGAACTGCTGCAAGGTACCATGCTTCCGTGATGGTCCTCCTTCTAGTGTAGAATCAAAAGTGGGAGGCATTTCATAGATAGGTGACTTACCAATATTTCTTCCAGTCGTATCTCGTGATCCAAAAACTGTCTCCTTTTCAATTGTGATATCGAATGGTACCTTCTTTTATACATCGAATCGAATTTATGGGCAGGGCTCATCCTCTCCTATTTTGGCTCTTGCATGGGTGACAAAGGCAATGTCAACATCTATTGTTTTGGGCTCCGCTGATATCGTCGCTACCGTGAGCCCTTGATTCTGGTCCATTGGTGGATTCTAAGGCAGCGATGGATTCTGCTTCAATGGGGGGTTCCTAGGTTGGTTCACAATTTGATTCTGGATTGGAACTTGATTTTGGGTTTGCAACTGGTTCTGGTTTTGCAGTTGATTATGAGTCTGGACCTAGTTTTGGATTTGTAACTGAGGAACGTGGCCAGCCTGCCATCTTGTGATTAGATGTGGGAAATTTTCGACAGTATGATTGATAGTCGTACAATATGTACATGAGCATTGAAAGTGTGGGAAATATCTTTCATAGTGCCCAAATACCCCACAATTATAACATTGAACTGATCCACGACCTTGTCCTCCTCCCCTTCTAAAGCCTCCTCTTGTTCCTCGAAATCTTCTGTGAAATCATCCTTGTTGCTAATACTGCAGTTGAGCCATCTATTGTGAAAGGGGATTCAACTGCTGCTGAACATACTTTTAATCTTGAACATACTATGGCTACGACTGAGGCATCATCACTTGATTATACTGTGGTTGTGGTGCAAATTGCGGCTGTGGTGTGAACTGTGGCTGCATCTGCGATGGTATAAATTGCATCTGCAGCGGTGGTGTGTATTGCGGTCAATATTTTACCATCTGAGGCTGCATCTATAGTTGTTATATGGCATCACAGAGTATGAACCATATGTTCTCTCCTACAGCAGATCATGTGCATGGTAGTCTTTGTCTTCATGTCCCACCAATTTACAAAAGGAAAAATATAGGTAGGCTAGTTTTGACACTATCTTCTGCATGTAGCTACACTCTTCATGTCGATGCCCATAAAGTTGACATATGTGACACCATGGTACACTGCTGCAACTTAATGGGTTTGGTGCTCCTGAAGCTAGATAATTTCAGAAAATGGGAAAGTTATCTTTGGTGTGTCCATCTACGTGACACCGAGTGCACCAAAGATCATCATGATCTTATTTTCCCTTATTGATTTCTTGCAATTGAAGCATTATATTTTCCAGCTGTGCATGGACTTAATTGATTCCAACTGCGTTCTTTCCAACCAGTGAAGCTTCCAAATTTATTGCAATCTCTAGAGCCTCTCTCTCTGCCACGATCTTCTACAGCATCAGTGGTTGCTGGATATGAGGTACTAAGGCTACGATAAACCACTCTTTATGTTGAACATCGCTCATATCAAAGATAACTCTTGCCATCAATGTATTAAACCTTTGGTCAAAATCTGACACAGTTTCATTCAGAAATTGCTTGATCTCTCTCAACTCAGTGATGTATTGCATATTTGATTTAGGATTTCAAAATTATTCGATTAGTGCCCTCCAAACCTCATCCAAATTTTTTGCAGGGGTCCCCATAGGAATATTTATAAATTTCATCTACCAATCGAGCGCACGACCCCGCAAATTAGTCACCAATTGGTGCTTCTTGACATCGTCATCCGTGGCCTATCTAATAGTCCATACTGCCTCACAGAGGAACCAGTTTTACTCTAGATCATTCGTCTCGTTCCCATGGAACAAAGGTAACTTAGTGTCGTCTCCTTCCATCCTCTGCTTTCTTCCTACAGACATCAATCTACTACTAGAATGTTGTTGACACATCGGGCAAGCTAATGTATAATTTGTGTTTCTTTGTGAGTTTGAAGTGGTGCATGGAGATGTGGGCACTTTGGTGCTATGGTTTAATCTTACCAATGTATTGGGCATAGTCTGTGTCTATTAATCCTATTTTTCATTGTAGGCTCACCTCCTCCCATGTGGTTTCCCTTCACGGTTTTTCGTTTCGATTGTAGCAGGACCTTCCCCTATCCTCTTCCTCTTCTCTTGTCAAAACCTTTATCCTCCCCTTTCAAAACCACTCTCTTCCTCAAATTCCCTCATATTCTCATCGAAACTTGTACCCATCTACCCCTTACCTTCCCATTAATCTCCCCTCTTAAGTCGCGGTATCCACTCCCTCCGCACACCCAAGTTTTACTACTCTAGTTGCATCTTCAATATGCCCTTTTCACAAACAAGAATTTTAATTGAAAACTGTAGAGATAATAAGAACCTACCTCTGGGCCCATTGAAAAAATCCCTTTCTTCTTTGCCGTAAGACCTAGTAGTGTCGACTGCGAACTCCATGATGTGTCCTTGTAGGATACTATCTAGCTAGACCTCAATAGCTCATGACGCTCTGTTGTCAGTATCTTGCAGTTCCTATATCATTTCAGGGGTCCAGGATGTCGGTTCTCTTGCTTGGAAATTTGTCTTCTTGTATGTAAACTACGCCAACCACTCATACAGTATAATGGGAAAATCTTAGAATAAATCCTCATGAGTACTGTATTGTATGTAATTTTCCAACCACTTGTCTATTTTCCAACCACTTTTCTATTCTGATTCAGCAAATTTTCATAGCTTCTAATCAAACAAATCTTCGATTTCTGGTTGCGTCGGATGCCACATCCCCTCCTTTAAGTTGAAACAAGGTCCTGACGACAAAACCATTTGTTGGCTCAACCCTCAACCAAAACAACCCAGTTGATAGGGGTCCCACTCTATTGACACTCGACTCGTCATGATCTCCTTAAGCATCGACCCAGACAGGTGTTATTCAAGAATAAACACCTTATAAACAAAGGTCTGGGGTTACCAACGTACTCTTAAAGCTTGCAGACAATCACCTTTAAAGTACAGAAAGGAAATAGAAAGATAAGATGGACTCACCCCATTCACGACGATTGATCCAAGCTTTATATCCGCCCACTCTACTTCTCCTCCAAAGCTTTTAGGGATGTTTTTCCTTCACTTGCAAAGAGCAAATCCTCCAAATGCAAACTTATATATGTATATTTGACAAATTAGATAAACAATATATAGAATGCTTAATCATAAATATTCATCAAACCATGATACCTGAAAGATATTCAACACACATTTGGAATAAGGATTCTCTTTATTAACAATAGTGAATGAGTTAAGGTTACAACCCAACGCCTGAAACAAGGACTCCTCTGCAANTTATGCTACTCCAAAGACTTCTGAATAGATACCACTAGCATAACTTTTCTCTCCAAGTACATGCTCAGTTGGTTTTTTCACATTTAGAGAGTATGAAAACTCCAAAGAAGACTCCAGGGGGGTCCTTTTTCATCCAATTTAGTCTCTTGAGGCCGAAAAAGTATAAAACATACCACAGAAGAACGCTCTTAACTTCCGTAGAAAAAAAGGTGAACCTTTTTTGTACTTAGTCAGGGAGGTGCGAAAAAGCTTAAATTACCACCTACCCAATGCTCCTTCGAAAACAGCAAATAGCTTGATTTTTACGAGTGTGAAGGAAAGCAAGATCACTTCAAAAATCCATTTGAGTACGAGAAATGGGTATTACAACAATAAACTCGATGCTTTGTTATTTAATGTTTAACGAGCATGAAAAAGACATAAATTACACTTGAAATATTTTTCATGTTTGGGTCTAGAGCTTGAAAAAGAGAAAACTAAGCTCATACCGGGAATTCCTTTTCCATAAATTTAGTCCCTCAAGTCCGGAAAAGTGATAAACCTATGCCTGAGAATACTCTTCGCAATTCAATAGAAAAGAGAGTGATTCTTTCTTGTATTATTCCGCAAGGTCCGAGAAAGAGATAACCTACCACCAATGCGGATGCCCATTCATATATTATTAACGAGATTGAACAGACAAGTTAACTTGGCAGTCAAGTCTATTTTTAAGGAGTCAGACCTGGGCCTAAAGAAACTCCATAAGGGCAGGGAGTCCTATAATGGGATAGCTTGTAAAACGAGACAAAAAAGAGGCTCTATTTGGTGTGAAAAATAGCTAAGAGGATACCCCTATACCTAAAACAACTACAACATGAGTATCAGAAGACAACATAGATTCTAAATGAGGATACTCATGAGAGGAAGGTCCTATCCATGGAAGAACAATGGTAGAGACGGGGAGCTAATGGTTTTAAAATAGCATATTCCATGGAAAATGTTGATTGCTAAGTTTAAGTGGATTAAGTATAGATGCAAAAATGCATTGGAAATGATGAAAAACACCGTATAGGAGAAAAAACACTTCATAATGATAAAATACCTATTACAAGGCCAAAAGAGATATGGTATTGGTTAAATACATTTCAAACTATAGAAAAAAAAACCCACTTTAGAAATATAATTTCTATAAATAGTTAAAAAACTAAAATAAACTCACCATTTTGAATTTTAACCATAAAAAGAAAGTTTTTACCTCTACCTTCATTCGATCAGTGTGGACAATCCAGTTGACGAAATCCAATTCCCCAAGTTGCAGGTAAGCCTACACCCCGAGCTCTTCAATTTGCTCCTAAGAATTTTCAATTTTGAGTCCCAATTTTGTGTTTTGAAGCGTCGTAAAGCAGGTCACGCTATGTACATGGGTTCACTATGTTGAAACTCGTGTACACGCATTTTGTACATGGGATTCCCTGAGAGACATTCGTGTATAGTACGCGACATGTCTAACTAGACAATCGCGTGTGGGTGAAGGAGAAAAAGCTATATTGAGTCAAAAAATTTGAAAATTTATATGATACTAAAGATTCATAATGTTTGTTTTGCTAGGTGTGAAGATGGTGTTGGAATGGAGGGAACGGGAGCAGGAGGATATGGACTAGGAAGCACTCCAAAGTGCGCCCACCATACATGTTTTACGAACGAGTGGGTTGTTGAAATTATTTTGCACATCACCTATGTGGGCCAATGTCTGCTTGCTAGAGTTCATGATAAAGTACTGGGACCACGATTTAGGGATGTTCGATCTACAAGGTGAAACTTTGGAAATTACTTCTGAGGACATATATTTTATTGCCGGTTTGTCACGATGAGGATCACCAGTCAACTTAGAGGGCACCAATAGAGGCAGTCATCCTCTAAGTGTCCAGAATTACATTAATGTGTACTGCGCACCTGGTACCCGAAAGAGAGGGAGTTGTATCCCAATTGTACATATACGTGATCTTTCACTACAAGTACTGACAAGCACTATAGTGAGGATTGTGGGATCATCGTCACTCCATATAGCTACATGGAACCAAATGAGGTTGGATGTGGATTGTATGCAAAGTTCCATGTACAATTGGTGTTTAGGAGTTGTCCCCATTTTGAGAAAACAACTCTCTGATTACAAGAGAGGAAGGTGGAAGAACTTTAGGTATTCTATCATATCGGTTGCCTTCTTCTTATTCAAGAGTGCCATGGCTGAGCTCTGCTATACCCATACTAGTCTGATCTCCACGTCAGCCTAGGATGAGCAGATGGGAAGACATCTTCCTCCACTAAGGAGGAGGTGGCTTAGTGCAGAGTGTATATGATGATGATTTCTACGTTTGGTGGGAGTGGAAGTTACCCCCATTGGAGCAGTTTCTATATGTCGGGATGGATTTTCGAGGTGATCCAGACCTTGTCCTCCCTCTAGGAGGAGCATGGGGAGAGCTAGGTAATTTTTAATTTTTAAGTTTTTAAAATTTTTATGAATTTTAATATATATATATATATGTGTGTGTGTGTGTGTGTGTGTGTGTGTGTGTGTGTAAGAGTCCTAATGTTATAAACATGTCAAAATGCAGATATTGGACCGGTCTGCCCTAAGGGGCATCCACATATGTTTGTTATTCCTATCTTAGGTGAAGACTCGGGGCTCTTAGGATTATGGAGGGGAAGCTAGCCAGGCTTACCCAGAGAGTGCCCACATTGCAGATAGAGCATATCCCGGCCGTCATGCAGGAATTTGTGGTTGGAGTTCCACCTGTCTGGTTATGCCTTTTGAGGTGGGTAGTCAGAGCAGTTCTAGTGTACATAGAGGCTGTGGAGGCTGTCGAAGCCGAAGAGGCTAAGGAAGCCAGAGTATAGAAATACCATGGGGACCAAGGTGGTCCAAGTGACTAGGGTGGTCCTGCTTAGATCTAGGACATTTTGATAGACTGCGATCCACATTTTTTATATTTTTGTATATTATACATTTATGACTGGATCCGAGGATCAGACTCGACCTATCTATAGACAGATATTCACATATATATACATATATATTGTTGTCGGTATATTTACAAGTGTTTTTTATGTGCATGTTGTATATTTTTATGAAATGTGTGTTAGATGCCAATACAAAATGTAATTAGCATATGCATCATTCAATGAATTCTCATTTCTTGGAATGTGATTGAATATAATAAATTCAAAATTTCTTTCCAATAACCCAACTTGCATGAACTGACGTAATAGAATAGGGTTCTGCACCTCATAAGCTCGATTGAGTTGGGAAACCACTAGTTGAGAATCCAAGTGGACTTCTAGCTAGGTGATACCATGTGACAAAGCATCCCATAGAAGCTCAATTACAACCCTATATTCAGCAACATTATTAGAAGGAGGACCTAAGCAGGTGCCTCCTGAGGCAACTAGCTGTCCTGAGGGAGAGTAAATGATCCATGTTGCTGAAGCTATATTACAAGTGTGGCGACTGGTGCCATCAGCGAAACCTATATACCTCTCGAAATACATCTACAAAAACCAACATATGGTATAAAAAAAGAAAACCGACAAACTAATGTACATAAAAATACATAAAATACAAGAAAAAGCACTAAGCCTAAGCATAGTACTTTTTCAGGTAGAGCCGATTTCTAGGCTCAGGCAGCTTGTTCCCATCATAATCAATTAACTCATATGCACCCTTCCTTAAGGATTTAAACACGATAGAATTCCCTAACCACATGGCCTTGAATTTTCCTACCCCCAGGGATTCTTTTTCTTGGTCCCAAAGCAAAACAAGTTCCCCCTCAGAGAAAATCCGAGGTTTGACCAAGTTATCATATTGGTTTTTTACCCTATTCTTGTGAGCTTGAGTAGGAGTCAGCGCATCTCTACACTTCTCATTAAGGTGTTATAAGTGTACTATATGTTCCTCAAGATCTGTCGTATCGAGTAACACATGAATAACTATTTTCAAAGATAGGATTTCACATTCCACCGGGGTAACGACTTCAACTCCATGAATGAGTTGGAAAGGGGAGAAACCCGTAGTAGTTTTTACATTAGTTTGGTACACCCAAAGAGAAGGGTATAGCATGATATGCCAGTTGGAATGGGCTGCATCAATTGTATGTTTGAGGATGGTCTTCAAAGTCTTGCTTGCGGATAGTATGAAGATAAATGTTCTTGTCTGAATCAAAGCATAGTGGTCTGTTTCGTCATCATGCTATTTTGAAAATGACTTCCATGGTCGGTGACAATCACATTTGGTATACCAAACCGTGCTCTAATCTGATTGAATACAAAGAAAGCTGTGGTTTCCCCGTCGGCTTTAAAATTAGGCATTACCTCTGCCCATTTCATAAAATAGTCAATAGTGACAATGATATATTTATGCCCCCAAGCCGAGGCTGGGTTGCATGTCATGTAATCAATCCCTCATTTCATGAAGGGGCCTACCAAGACAATGGGAAACAACAGAGAAGGATGTGACTGCATTTTCCTGGTTTAAAGTTGACAAGGATGACAGCGCTTCATTGCTTCCACACAATCTTTGAAGATTGTGGGCCAGAAATAACCGGCATGTAGTATCTTCTAGGCCATTGCTAACCCAAATAAATGACCCCCACATGCTCCACTATGGGAATCATTCACGACAATCTTTGCTTCCTCATGGGTAAGACATCGACAAAAAATAGAATCTACCCCTCTTCAATATAACGTATCTCCTATGATGAGGTAGTTCTTAGCATGAAGGCGTAATTTACGTCGTTCCTCCTATGAGGAAGCTGCAGGATACTTCAAAGTCTAGAGATATATAAGTATATATTCATACCAGGGATCATAGGTGGATATCAGGAAGATATGCTCATTTGGGAATGAGTCATCTTCAACGACTACATCTTCTTTAGTAGGAAATTCTGCTATAAGCTCAGCAAAAACTAAGGATTTTTTAGATTTAGTGAACTGAAAATCCAAGTCAAAATATTGGAGAATGACTATCCATTTGTTGAATTTGCCCCCAATAATCTATCAGGAGAAAACATATTGAAAGGGATTCACATCCGTCACTACTGTGGTAGTCCTTAGTAAAATGTAGTGACGTAACCTCTAGACAACATAGAAAGCTGCTAAGGCTAATTTCTCAACGTGGGTGTACTTGAGTTCAGGTCCCGCTAAAGCACGACTAAGATAGTAAACGACATGCTCTTGGAGCTTATCATCTTCCTGGACCAAGACTACCCCAATGGTCGACTTAGACGCAACTATATACAATATAAAATCCGTAGAGTAATCTGGCGGATGTAGTAAAGGTGCCGACAACAAAGCTTTTTTTAATTCCTTGAAAGCGAGTTGTGCAGTTTCATCCCATACAAATGGGGTGTCCTGTTTAAGGAGGTGCATGAAACCCTTGGTAATCTTGGCATAGTTAACGATAAAATGTTGAAGAAAATTAGACTTTCCTTGCAGGATTTGAAGTTGCTTGATAGAACGAGGAGGAGGTAGATTTACAATGGCCTCTACTTTTAATGGATCCACTAGGATGCCTCTATTAGAGACAATGAACCTGAGCAGTCTCCCTAATTTGACACAGAACACGCACTTGTGGTGATTCAAGCAGATCTTATAGTATCTGCATGTCTCAAATATCAACCGTAACTGATCTGGATGTTCAATCCTCTTACAAGAATGTGCAGGCAGATCATTAAGGTAAGGTTCGACAATGGATTTGATATCATGGAAGGAAAATTTCATAGCCTGTTGAAAGGTTTCCTTGGCATTTTTCAATCCAAAGGGAATTTTTTTGTATGCGAAGGTACCCCAAGGACAAATGAAAGCAGTTTTATGTTGGTCTTCTGGTTTTAATTGAATTTGATTATATCCAGAGAAACCATCGATAAACGAGAACACCTCACTTCTCGTGCAAGCATCTATAATCTGATTTATAAATGGCATGGGATAGTTGTCCTTAGGACAGGATTTATTCAAATATCTGAATTTGGTACAGACGCGTATGGTCCCTTTCCTCTTATCAACAGGAATAGGGTTGGATACCCATTCCGTCAGAGCTATGGGATAAATAAAACCAACCTTCAACAGTTTTTCAAATTTAGCCTTCATAGCCGCCACTTTACCCGAGTTAACAGGTCTTAAATTTTGTTGAATAGGTTTGGCATCAGGGTATGTTCAGATCTCGTGTTCAAGTAATGATGGATCAATGCCTAGCATCTCCTCATATGACCAAGAAAAGACATCGCAGAATTCCTTGAACAAGGTAGTATAGATGGAAATCTTCTTAGGATAGCAATTTACACATATATATATGTTTTCCATGACATTGGGATTTACAGAGATGTTGATGGGGATAGTAGCGAAAATATTTTCCATATTCCCCTTAGCAAACATTCCTTCCCTGGGTAAGGGATTGATAGGTGTATCAACATCATCTGACAGTCTCATATGAAAGTCTTGATTTTCTATCCTGCTTAGCTCTAGAAGAAAATAGGATCGATGGTGAAGATCTTCATAGATCTTACCACATCCACTCGTGGCTTCCAGAATGCCTTCATCAGAAGGTAAAACCATATCTAAACAGTTCGTAGAGTGCAAAGAGTTTTCTTCCCAAGCAGGAAAATAGAATTCTTCCAGGTCCTATGAGAATGTGAGAGGATCGGGAATGGGATCAACAATGGTTTGAGTGTTGGCTTGGTAAGCTACTTCCACTACCGATAGGGGCACTTCTGGTTCATGGGGCGAAGGGAGAACCCAAGGATGAGTCTTATCAACAACCGTGTCTATGGACTTCCCCACACTAGTAGAACCAATATAGTTAATCAAGGTTGGAAGATCAAATGTGCCCATTAGTGATGCCTATATTCCATCCCCCAAGCTCTGTGCAACAGGTTTAACCTGATCAAGCAATGGAATAGCAGACTCATTAGACTCTAAATATCCTTTTCGACTAAAATCAAGTTGGTCAACAGTAACCAACTTCCCTTCATGTGGAAATACCACCACCCAAAAAATAGCCGACACAATAGCAGACATGGCATAAGTACATCTTCTTCCCAAACGTAACTTATAATCCAAAGGTGGATCAATCACCTCCACCTCAATAGACACTGCTTTGCCTACCAGCTTAATTTCAAAATCTGGTAAGATACCATGCGAACGAAATGACCTTCCATCGAAAGCAGTAAGTAGAGTGTTTGATGGGACCAGCTCTAGGGATCCAAGAGCTTTCCAATAGGACAAGGACATAATGCATGTAGAAGAACCCTCATCGACAACTGCCCTTCCAATGGTCTTTCCACCATGGATGACATCTATTGATAAGGCTACATGGTAAGGTAAGAAAATTTTAACATTAGACAAATGAAATTTTTCCATGAGACTCGACAAATCCATGCTGCCTAAAGCTTCTAAAAAAGCATCCCGTTGAGTGTGACAGCTCTGTAACACCTCTAAAGCTAAAATTGCACATGGCGTTTGGGCTAAGTCTTCAACCACGGAGTATTTTGAAGCAGCCCTAGCATTAGGGTTATGCAAGGTCTTCTTAAATACACCTTTCGGTATCCTCAACGTAGTTTCAGCAGGCTTCTCGATCGTGAGAGGGTTAGAAGTTTCACCTATAGCCTTACCCTTCTCAGAAGTCTCTTTCTCATAATATTTATTCCTCCTCTGTAATAAAATCGAAGATCGAACCATGTTGATATAGTTTAGGTCAGGGGTATTTGGAGTGCCCCCTGCTACAATAGAAGCTGAAGTAGAGTTCTATCCTTGGGGAAAAGGATCCTTCAGGAGAGCCGATTGTTGAGCTTTGAACAGCTTCTGGGCTTGTTCCATAAGTGGACAAAGGTGAGTGAGGTGATCCTCGTGGCACAACTTACATGGGAATTTAACATTTTTATTTTCTTTCTTGGCCCCATCAGCACTATTTGCAAGTTTCTGCTTGTTTTCATTTCCCTCTCCTTTCTTTCCTCTCTTTTTCTTCCCATCAGTCTGCTGATTGCTCTTCTAAGAGGTCTGTGCAAAAACATTTGCACTATGGCAGGAGGGGGCAGCCTTTGCTACCTCCATCATAGAATTCTTGACGGACATCTGATGAATTTGTTTAGCCAAAGACTCTATAGTGGGATATTTTACGGACCCAACCACACCATCGGCATGGATCCAGGCTTAGGCTTCTCTGCATCATGGGTAGGCCTCGGTGCCTCAGGGATAGTATTATACAAGATCCCAGATTTTGAATAAATCAAATCCAATTGTTGGGCCCTGAGAATGGCTTCTTCTCCATTCGTCATTCTTGAGGTGGATACATCTTTAGATATGTAGGGAAACGGGGATTTATGGAAGCACTCTAGTAAGAACTCAAGAGGAATAGTGTCTTTTATAAGGCTCTTTCACCTCCTCCACTCTTGGGTATGATCAGAGATTCGGGTAGCCTTGTTATACCTAAATTTAGATAACATGTCCATTCCGAAATCATATCGGACTGAAAGTTGAAAGTGGCTAAGAAATGCACTAGCCAAGTCCCAAAAACTACTGAATGCAGCAGAAGGAAACTTAATGTACCATTTTTCTGCAGTACTTGTTAAGGTTCATTGAAATGAACTCAACCTAACTGAATCTTCATTCAATGAATTCAAAGAACACCATAAATGAAATGTGGTGGCATGAGCCCCAAGATCTTCACCAACTTTTATCTCAAATTTAGGGATGCCCAATGGCAATTTAGTGGGAACAGGTGGCCATGAGGGGTCATGCCTCACCGGGTCGTTCATCAACTTATAAATGTATGGAAAGTTTAGCGTTTCGAGGAACGGAAGCTTGGGTCGCACCGGGGCACTAAAAGTGCTAGTATGGGGATTAGAGGGACCTGCCCCCAAATTACCATAAGTAAAGGTGGGGTTGCCCCCTGCCACCGATTGTGAAGTGGATGGATTACTTTGAAATGGATTCCATCCATAAGCCAGAGGATTATGAGTGGGAGGTGTAGTATGAGAGGTTTGGTCTATCCCAGTCAAAACTAGGGTCTGAAAAACAGTAGCAGGTATCCCTCCACTAAACAATGAAAAGGGAGAGCTCGTAAATGGGGTTGAGAACGGAGTTTGAAAACTTTGCTCATAAGAGGTATTGTTTCCAAAATGGACTCCTACATAAGAAGGTGATGGGCCTATGCACAAAGTGGGTGGGGGAATGTGCCTCCCATTCAAAGGAAATCCTTGGACGAAAGCCAAGGATCCTACCGGACCACTCTGGGCAGTGTATGTGAAGGAGGAAGGAACAGTAGGTATACTAGGAATCCCAGTAACTATGTCACCGGAAGCACCTGCTAAGCTTACGTGAACTGGTAGTTGGACCACCCAACTCATTGGAGTCAATGGTGTAGTAGATATGCTAGATATAGGGGTACTAACCGGGGGAGGTAGTACCCCTTCAGCCAAAACAACTGAGGTGAAAACAAAAGAACTCTCTCCCACAGTGGACATAATCCTGCCCAACGGGACACCTAAAACAGGTGAATCAAACGATCTAACATGGATGATCACATGATCGTTTAAATCAGTCAAGGGTGTGTTAAATTTTCTCGCAAACTCCTAAGCCTGCAAGTCTTCTATATCAACTATATTAAAATCAAGACAATTAGCTATAAGTGTTGGTTCACCTGGAACTTCGCTTACTCATACCGGTTCAAATAAACCATCCGTGTCTAGTCTCCACCTTTGGGGTAAAGGTGGAGGTTCCAACAAGATGAGAGGAGGAAGGTTTTGCAACCTTCGTGACCTTCTTATAGGTTGGTCCTCAACGATTGTAAATTAAAAATCAAACCCTAAGGTCAACTAAACACAGAAAACCATAGAGAAAACACTATGAAATTTCCTAAAGTCTCAAATAATCAACAAGGGTAAAGATATGCTTTCCCAAAGAAAGCTAAAAAATAGTTACTTGGCATCCTTGAAGTGGTTCTTAGGCACAAGCAGAGGAATCACCCACCGCCCTCCTACACTTTCAACAAGGGTTACCTTCCAAACCCGTCCAAGTTTAACCAGAAATAGTCTTTTGATTTACCTAGGTATGAACCCTAGATGTCAAGAGACTAAAAGCTACCTTAGCTATACCAACAGTCTGGAGGGACAGTCACAAGCCTGACTCGTATGCATGGGAAGGGTAGCTGATCCTGAAACTCTGTCTAGGATAGAATCCCCAGATGCGTAAAAGTCATGATTTACATTTTGACAATAAATTAGAGTTTTATATCCTTAGTCCAATGCCTCCACGTGGCCTCATACTTGACTCCCTTTTGAGAGGATCTTCCTAGATACAATTGATAAATACAAGGATTTACCTATCGAATGGTCCACTACGTCTAAATTTTAAAACTTATGGGAAGTTTACACTTCCTATCCCACAAGTCTAGCCTAAGCGAGTAGGTGAATGGCCCTAGAAAATATAAATTACTAGTTAATTTTAATTATTGCGTTCATTTTAAGGGTTATTTCTTACCCAGAAGGAAGTGGAGTGATGGACTATGGTGTTTTTAACCCGATAAAAAATAAAAATAGCAAATGTGTATTTTTTAAAGAAAATTACCACTAAAACAAACTTCTTTTTCTTTTTGTAAATATAAATTGATGAACAAATGCAATGATAAAGAGAATACTAAGACTATATTTTTGTAGTTTTGAGGTTATATTTTAAAACTGAAAATAAAACTACTCTATGCAACAACAAATGCAAAAAGCTTTAACAATGTTTTCTTTTCACTTTTTAAAATGCTCAAAGACTACTTATGCACCCAAAATGCACAAAAAATCTAGTATGCTTGAATTTAACAAACTGTATAAAGTAAGCAAAATGAAGTAAACATATTATAAAGACCAAGAAATCAACCACCTATGGAAGACTTGGAACCCTAGTGTAGGCGGACACAATGTAAAGAAGACACTGAAATGACACAAAGGTAAGTGACACACCAATCACTACTTGAAAATAGACTATGATAATCAATGCCTAGAAACCTGATCACTGCTTCAGACAAACAACACATAAACCTATAACCCAAACAGGTAAATCCACTTCAAATTTGCAAATAGAATGAAAATCCAAACAAGAGAACTCAAGGGATTTACAGAAAAGCACAAGGTGTGGCCAACAAGGTCATCAGACTAACAGCACAGCTCTTATAAGGAAGACCAACGAGAAAACAGAAATTAGAGAGGGTCAAGGACAAGCAAACCCTAGCCCAGAAATTCCTATTCCAAGGCTTATATGCGACTATGTATAAGGTCAACTCGCATACTGTATGCGACTGTCCTAGAGAGAAACCCACGTACGCAGGCCTCTGTACACGACTGTATGCAAGAGAAACCCATGTAAAGCTACAAAATTTTCTAAAAAGAAGGAAAATTCACAAGGTATTCAAACTCTATGGTAAGCATGAACCAGGACAAGATACCACACACAAAATTAGGGAAGAGACTGGTCAAGGCTAACAGAAATAAACTATAGCAGTTTGGGCTCCCCAGCAAAGTCACCAGTTCTGTTTTTCAGGAATAAACACCTTATAACCAAAGCTCTAGGATTACCAACGTACTCTTAAAACTTGCAGACAATCAGCTTTGAAGTACAGAAAGGAAATAGGAAGATAGGATGGACTCACCTAATTCATGACGGTTGATCCAAGCTTTGTCTCCTCCCACTCTGCTTCTCCTCCAAAGCTTCCAGGGATGTTTCTCCTTCACCTGCAAAGAGAAAATCCTCAAAATGAAAACTTATATATGTCTATTTGACAAGTTAGATAAACAATATATAGAGTGCTTAATCATAAATATTCATCAAACCATCATACATGAAATATATTCAACACACATTTGGAATAAGGATTCTCTTTATTAACAATAGTGAATGAGTTAAGGTTACAACCCAACGCTTGAAAAAAGGACTCCTCTGCAAGCAAAGGATTATGAGTTCTACTTCTCCAAAGACTTCTGAATAGATACCACCATCATAACTTTTCTCTCCAAGTATCATTGATTAATGCCCTCCCCAAGGCCTCTATTTATACTTAGTGAAATAGAGTAATTTCAAAGGTTGAGGAGGTTGAGACAGTTAAGATAGTTATTGATTAGGGATTAACACATCTCCATTAATCACGATTTATTATTTTTAATGTCAAAGGAAGGCGTACGCGAGTATTGATACTAGAAACCCACGCATGACACACGAGTTGCTATAACAAAAACCCATGTATAGATCTGTATGCAGGTTGCAATGACAATACTCACATACAGTACGCGATATGCTGTAGGAAAAGTCACGTATGTATGTGGGTTGCTTATAGGAAAAGTCATGTACAGAAATTGACATATAAAAAGGTAAAAATGGTAAGCTGGATGGATACTGAATGTATTTCATAACATGCCCCTCTATAGTGTTTTAGGAAACCTTCAATCCATAAATGTCCTTTTGTGAGCCAACAAGTGAAGTGTCGGCAGTTGGACAAAGAAGTGCCATTTGGGTTGATAACAACTGGTTTTACCCTGTCTAGAAACACTCACAGAGTGGATGAGGCCTCACCTAATATGTTCAAGGGAGGGATGACAGAAACAAGTTTTTGCGATATAGAAGAGGGTTAGGGCATTGGCAGTTCATTAGCTCAACAACTAGAACATATCGACTTCTTTAACATAATCGTTCATCATTACAAATCATTCATTCATAATTGTAACGAATGTACTAGTGCATAATAGATCTGAAAGGTAGCAACATTCATAAACAATAAACATCACATGATAGATCTATATTTCAGATTCACTTATCATGTATCATTAATTTTGGAGGAATGAAAAGATAGAAACACAGAAGATAACAACGATTTAGGTCAACATTCGTCTTATCATATTACATATGTGCAAGCATGGATCAACACATATAATAATTTATCTCTTCATTTAGACTGAACATATACCCCAAAAACAGTCTATGATCAACTTGATCTCTATCACAGTCATCTATTGATCTATGTATATCTTCATTCACAATTCTTATTTCTAGATATAGGATTGCACCTTTACATTGAGGGTCCACTTCTAACTAACTCCTAACTGATTTAACTGATTAATGACCAATATCCCCAAAAAAATGGTCAACAAGGACAAAAAGTGACACAAAATCATCAAAAGTAGTCTATCTTCTTCCTATCGCACTATCTTCATCTTGCGCAGTGTCTTCTGAGCTTGTGCAACACCCTCTATGCTGCACAACTTACCCCAACCCCTTCCCAACATGTTTATTCTTAAATGTGGAAATAATGTGTTTATAATGTGGTGTATTTAGATTGTAGATTCAGACCATTAGAGGTCTCAATAGCTTGACTTGTTGGCATTATTATTTTGTTATTTTCTTATGCCTGTGTTTATATTTAAATAACGGAAATGATTTGTTTCTTAGGTTAATACTTTAATTAAATGAGTTATTATAATTAAGTTATGTTTATAGCTTATACTTAATTAGTCTTTCTGCTCCTAAATGTTCCATTAGAATCCATAGATAAATACACATATAGACTCTGTTTAGAGTAATTGCTAGGTTTTAGGGAAACAAGATTTAAACTATGAAAAAAATGCATAATTAAGTTTGGAAGAAAAATAATTGCTAAATGGTTTTTAGAAAGGAAATATTTTTCATACATAGTGTTTAGAATTAAAATCATAAACTCCTAAACATTCTGAATAGACCTAAGGCTTAAAAATAAAATTTAAACACTTAAATATTCTAACAGAAAATAATTGCGGACATAGGGTTAGAAATATAACATAAACCCTTAAATATTCTAATAGTATATAATTTTAGACATAGTGTAAGAAACATAACATAAACCCTTAAATATTCTAACAGTATATAATTTTAGACATAGGGTTAGAAACATAACGTAAACCCTTAATTATTCTAATGGGAAATATACTAGATAATGGAATGGAAAAACATCAATACCCTCATACCTATATGGTGAAGCTATTCCAATGGCTGAAAACCTACACGCTTAATTACCTAGCATTAAAAAATTCACAGACATATCTAACCTCTGTATAGATAACCAAATCACTTGGGAACTACCACGTTCCACCCAACCATGACCCAAAACCATTCTTGGTTTTCATCCAGATCCACCCGAGTTGGTTCCAACATACAAGTAGCTTAAGGATCCTGAGGTAGGGATTCCCTAATGGGGATATCATTTCTTAATTAGTTCTCATGTTTCCTCTTAGGAAAATGTTCTCCAAGAACTCTCTTCAGAAAAAACAAGAAGAAATAATGATTCACCAAAAATATGGAACAGATCCCCAAGCCTCTCTTTGTCTTAGGTCTTTATAGGCAGACTTTTAAGTCAAAGGGGCAGTTAAATAAAGAATAATTTGATTTTTTTATTTAACCCTTTTATTTAATTTAGGCACTTTTAATATTTAACTTAGGAACTTTTGACTAGTTACTATTTGGACCTTTGTAGGTATCGTATGATTTAATTATCTTTAAGTAATTAGAATAATAAATGGAGTCTCTCTTTGTTGCTTATACTTTTAATATTATTACTATGTTTACTCTTATACATACAATGTATAAAATATATACTTATATATATTACTTGTTAACATTTTCCTTTAGGTATCATATAACATGATCCCTAAACTTATGACACTTTCTTCATTACAACTGTCAGGTAGGTGGTTATGTATACTAGGAAAGGCAACTCTAAACATACTTGCATGTTGGATTCCCTTGTATAACATGGTAGTTCTTCAGTACTTGATTAGATACATAAATTTGAGATTGGATTTAATAAGTTGTAAATAAGTCATATGAGATCAATATTTTAGTCGAGTCATTTTCACTCGAAATCGTTAATTCTTTTCAGTAACTCCTAACACTTATCCAAAGCCCATACTCAATGCTAAAAATAGGGAGTCACAAACTTAGTGCAATTCCAGATCTCCTCGCTCAACGCTAATAATAGGATGTACTTATAGGATACACCTAGGGATACAATGGCCAACGATCCGATGTTCAATAGATTATGCTCAACATCAACTTGGAAGGTTCAAGGGATTATGCCCAACACTTCCAATTTATCTTTTCATGTGCTTCAAAGCTTCCTTCTCAACAAAAAGGTTTTCATATCTCATGTGTTTCAAAGCTTCTCACTCAACACAACATAAACAGTCATGTGCTCGAGAGCTTCTTTGTCAACACAACATAAACACTCATGTGCTCCAAAGCTTCTCACATAAAACAAAACATCTTAAATACTCATGTACTCCAGAGATCCTCACTCAACACAAAAAATTCCATCAATCATGTGCTTCAGGGTCCACGCCCAACACATAAAATCATACATAAAAATATGTAACTCACTTATGCCCAATATATCAAACAAATCATCATGTTCATATGAAGTGGGGTCATATACCCAATACATCAAAATAAAACCTCAAAGTAACATCATAATCAATGGAGCTTATGCCCATAAGTGTTAGGTAAAAATTCAGGACATTACACCCGTCATCCCCCTCTTGACAAAAAGTGTTACCGATATTCATGGATTCACTTGAATATATACTGCCTTCTTTATGTGTTTAAATCCTATTTCAAGGAAGAATGTGGGATTTGGGGTGCAAATATATTGGGTGGACACGTTCGAAGGGAGTATAAAAATGGAAACTGATAACTTGCATTGCACATTTGTTGCAATTCCACACCGATTTATAGATTACAAGGGCATTATGTTGTGGACACCAAAAAAATTCTAGAGAGGTGTACAAGTTTTATCTAGGATATAAGGTATGGAGCAAAAAAGAAAGACCTAGAATAAGATTTTTATTTGGAAGTTGCAATATCCTCCCAAGTCTAAGAACCTACTTTGGTTGATTGTAAATATTGTAGATTTTACATGGTATAATTTACAAAAGAGATAATGAAATAGTAATATCTTGTGTTATGTTTGTAGACAAGAAAAAGTTGGTATACACAGTTAACTTCTATCTTATCCCTTTGTAAAATATGTATGAAATGATATTGGAAAATAAATGGAGGTAAGAGACCATTTGGAAGGACAAACTTTAGATGAGTATTTTGAAAAAGTGGTCTAATATTTAAGAATTTAATAAATCACATCATTTATTACAAGTGTTGTGTGAAGTGTATGGATTTCATACTTTTGAGACACATACACCTACCTAGGATGGAGGTAATGGGTTTACATTATGTATGTTGTGGGCCATTTAACTTGTTCAATGATGATATGTTATCTCTATAGACTATCATTCTATGGTGGATCACCTGAACCAAAAGTTCCCTTCCCCTTAGTTGAAGTGTGGTACATGTTAAGATGTTTAGTCCATAGGTAAGACATTTGGTTTACTTATTTCACTTGGTACCTACCACATGATGACTATTTTTGTTCACTTTTATGATTAGGACATTTTTCTAAAGTATCTCCTAACTTTACGGGTTCAATCAGTGGTGAAAACTATCCATTTGGTCCATGATTAGTGGTCATGTTTCATTATAAGTTGGTGACATCCACATTCCATTTTTTATTGAATATTTTAATGAAGTAAAATTGAGTCAAACATCCTAGACCTCACTCAATCTCATGATGGATAATGTACCATAGATTTTTACAATCGATAACATGTTTGGATTTTGTATCACATATAGAGTATTGTAGACTGATACATTCAATGAAGTTCGTAAAAATAGTTGTGGGTTAAATTTAGGAAGTTAGTCAATTTGAATTAAATGATGGTTAAACTGAGAACTTGAAAATTCAACAATGGCTTCACAATTTTGGTATGTCAACTGTCAAATGCTATGAAGGCTCCAAAAGATCAATTTCAATTTAATCATGGAAATCTCGTGCATGGTATGATGTGGATAAATTCTAAGTGAATATTATTTATACATGTTCCCTATTTTCTAATTTCCATTACAAGAGCTTCAATTTTCAGGTATGAGGTTCCTGACCACTTATTTCATTTTCTAGAATAAGTACTGGCTAGATCATGTAAGTATTTATATTATATTTTCTAACCCTATATGCCTTTCTTTTCGTGTCAAATTCTCGTATGGTTTACATTTTAATTATAAACCCTAGGCTGTATTTTAATTCTTGTATAAGAAATATCAAGGGTTTTGTTCTTTCAGTTTTACTTATGTATTTTCATGTACAGTTTACCACTTGTTTTCCTAAAAACCTAGGAATTATTGCGAAACCATGCCTATGCATTTACTTACCTATGAGTCTCTATTATAATATTTCATATTGCAAGCATAGCTATGTTTATAATTGAATGACTAGTTCAAATTTAGGCTCCAAACAAAATATAAACATAAAACACACTTAACTAAAAATAAAACCTATTAAACAAATCAATATACAATATCCTGTATAACAAAACCAGAATCTAATTAAGTAAATAATATAACCTCAGTATTATTTATCTAAGAATAAATCATAAATTGAAAGTAACTAAGCTAAGATACAGAACCAGCAAATAACATGGATAACCATTATCACTCTTGTTAATCAAGTAATATCATAAATCAAATCAATAATCCAAGTATCGATACCTTCTAATGGTCCATGGCATCATAGTACAATATACCAATTATCTATGTAATCAAACCCTTGTGCTTTTAACAAATCAAACCCTTAAATAACAACGAATCATATCATAAATCGTATACCATAAACAAAAGTTCCTACGTAAATAAAAATCAAATATTATCGATTACAGGATCATTTACAAACAAACGTAATACCATTTACAGTAATCAGTTAAAAACCAAATATCATTTACAGTATTCACTAAAACAAACATAATCGAATAGAGGTCACACGATCGAATCCTGTGGGAATTAAAGCCCCAAATTGTATCCATATAAACTAAACCCCCATCACAGTGGTTGAAAGACCTAAAAAAAAATTATACATACTGTAATCTATGGCCTCGACCTTTTATATCTAACTCAATATAATAATTCAACATTTCCAAATATTAACCCATGTCAACGTGTTGAGGCCTGGAAATTCGCAGGCAGCAACAGCAAGGGATTCTCCCCAGTCAATTTTCCCAACTAGCCCGTGACTGTTTGGTGTAGGGAATTTTTCTGGTTTGCGGTCCGGCTCCCGTAGGTCAAGTAACAAAACTAAAAGGGTTTACTGGTTGCGACCCGGTCCACCGTATATATTTTTTTATTTTTTGACTTAAGGTATGATATGCACGTGCCTAATTAACAATGCAGGGTGATAAAGAATGCAAGGAGTAGTCACAAAGTGATGCACAGGTTCTTACCTCTTGTCTTAGAACTCACAAGAATCTAAATCACATACACAGTAACAAATTAAAACTAACTATCTACCTATCCCCGAGGAGCCAAATTGTAACTTATTTATCAGTAATGTATATTGTACATGCATTATAAAGATAAATTATAGATAGCTGATATTCCTTCCCACAACACATGAACGATTTAATATATTTAGACAATTAGATAGCCAATTGTTTATGAACAACATTCATTACTCATGATGGTAATTTCATAGAATAAACCAGAAATCATTCAAACAAGAACATAGGCTCTAAGAGTTAGAACGATCTCACAGTTAATGGACAAAAATATGGAAAAATGAAATAGTTCATCTTTCACCAATCCATAGCATAACATTTGAACGTCCCACCAAACTTTCTCCGATAGGCAAACAATAATTCTTTATTGCAAAAAAAAGTAGTTCTTCTTGCAATATTTCTTTTTTTGTCTAACTGGGAAAAAGGTCCTTTGTTCTTCTAAGTCCTCTATATTTATACAAAAAGAATGAGACTGTTGGGATGCCCACAAATAACCCTTGGGCTTCCCCAACTCTTCTCCTCCGAAAATATCACTTCCATCAAGTGTTTACAAAAATGTTACATATTACAAAACTTAACAATCATTCACGAAGAGGGACCCACTTGAGCATTTAGAAATTTATTCCAAGATAAATCCTCTGAGGCGATTCCTTCAAACTCAGAAGGTTCCAAAAAATGAATCTTTATCTCAAATTTCATAGCCTGGTTCTTGATAGCTTCAATTCTGGCTGCACTCAACCAAAGTTGATCTTCTAATAGATGTACACTAACTGCAGAATGATCTACTTCATTCCTTAAGGTCTACTCGTCGAGAGATTTAATGTGCCGTATTTTTCCTTCCTCCTCTTGGTACCTTTTCTGCAAAATTTCCACAAACAAGTTGTGGTCCAGAAAAGCATCTATTCTCTGCTCAAATTCTACTTGGCATCGTTTATAGGTAATTAGGAGCCTCCTGAAGAATTCTGTGCATGCCCCTTTCATCTTTCTAACATCCTTTTTTAATTCTTCGGCTGTGTTAATAGCAAACTCTAATAAGTCGTAATCCTGCTTAAGGCCCTGTCGATCTTTTGAGGGTAGCTCTACAGGAGTTTCTTCATCATTCTCTCGTCTTTCCATCCTTGCTGTCAGGACTTCCAGGATGTCCTGAGATCTATCAACAAAATATGAGGAGGTCTTGATAATCTCCTCCAATCGACCATCTACTTGCAAAACCTTGCATCTTTCCCTTCTATGGCCATTTGCAGCTGAAGCATTTTGGCCTTTTGTGCCAACACATGTTCCTTGAAAGGTTGGAGATTAACCTGTTGCTCCTTCACTTCCTCTAAAGATTCTGTTAGTGAGGTAATATGCCCTTGAAGTTTTGTATCTTGTTCCTAATATTGCCTCTCACTTGCCTCCAAGGTGGGTTTTTGTAACTCTAGGTCCTCTATCTTTCCTAGCAGTTGTTCCTTCTCCACCCTTAACCCTTGATACTCTTGCTGCATTTTCTCCAGACACTCTTATGCAGTATCCATAGATATTCTCTCTGCTTGGAGAACCTGCAGTTCATCCTTTGAAGACTTCATTTCCTTTTGCACGTCTTCAAACTTTCTCTTCAACTTACTGTTTTCTTCTCTTTCTTTTCTTAATGTGTCCTTCAGTTGAGAAGAAGACTTATTAGATTGCTCCAGACCTATCATTATTTTGTCTACATTGTCCTCCGAAGTGTGGATCAATGCAGCCCCTGCTCTAATAGTGAATCTGGGATCTCGATCTGTTCCATATACAATGGTCGTATCCATTATCATTTTCCCGGAAAAACCCCCTGTTGCAACCTTCTTTTCAGTTCTTTTCACTATCCTCTTTCTTTATTTGTCATAGAAGATAGTATTAAAATTGGGGACTTCTTCCCCTATCTTCTGTTTGAAGGGGACCAGTCTAAGTATGGGGGCCATAGATTGTCCAAGTGTGCTGATAGCAGGTACCTCTGGGTCCTGAACATTGGGGTTCCCCACGTCCTGGGTCTGAATGTCAGCTATGTCAGAGGATGACTATTCTGTCGTTGTCTGGGTCAGCTTCATCCTCTCTGCCTCCTATTTCTGAATCTCCTCATCAAGCTTCATTTTTCTTTCTTCTTCTTCAATTCTTGCATCTTCTTCTGCTTTTCTGGCTGCCTCTTGTGTAGCTCTTCTTTTCTCCTCCTCTTCTCCCTTCAGCCATCCTTCAGCTTCTTGGGCTAACCTTTGGGATTCTTTGTTCCTTTTCTTGGTTTCCTCATCGGCCTTTGCTTGTTCATCCTACCCCTTTCCACCCTTGGTGGTGATATTCTTTTTGAACATTTTCCTCAAGGCTGTTATGTTCAATGCACTGCAGAAGATGGACTCTTCTATGTTTCAATGGTGAGTGTATTCGAAATGGATGTTGGCCTCTTTGCAGTGTTTAGCAACTTTGTTGTGGGAGTCATTCCTGTGGAAGGGAATCCCACCAAAATGAAACTTATCCAATTCCTCCACAAACACATCTGCCTTCTTTACTTTGGTAAACTTATAACTCCCCAACTTGAAATGAAAAGGGGGATAAACAACCTTCTTATGTTCAAATAAAAAGATTCCTATGCCATCTAGGAAGACTTGCTTAACTGCCTCTTTATGAATGATATAGTCTGTAGCATATTTGGGCAGTAGGGAGGGTGCTCTAGAGCCTCCAAACATTCTGAAGTAGAGCCCCTCCTCATTCAGGTAATAATACACATATTCTTCCATTACCTACAGTGCCTCCTTGGACATGCAGTCAAATTCTTTCAGGAAAATGAGAGTATACAAGGGCATGATAAAATGTTCATAGACCTCCCTGTAGTGACTGTGGTACTTGTCAACCCATAGTGACTTGTATGCGGAGTAAACAGGTATCCTTTCCCTATCCCAGATGCACCTTAGGCTAGGGAAATGTTGATTGCATAGTATTCAATCAATGAGTATTGAGCTCATGTAAAATTCCGACCTCTTTTGTGACACTCCTCCCAAAGATGAGGCCATGCAGGCTGAAAGACTATTTTACACTATGTTGGCCCAATTGAAAATGGTCCCTTGGGTCGCGACATAAAATATAATTGGCATCCACTCCAATTTGAAGCTTTTTCCATGAGCTCTCCCAAAAATCCTATTAAGCATTAAGGCGATGAATTTGTAAGGGGTTCTCAAGCTCGCGGTATCATATTCTCCCGTCGGCCTGGTTCTAAAGTTTCTTCCAGGCATCAACATTCTCTTAAGCGTCTCGATGAGGTCCATTCTGATGTTTCTCATCCAATATTCAGTTAAGAATATTTCTTCTTCTGGTAGGTGGTAGGCCAGAGCTACATATCCTGGGCTATAGGCAGCATAGCCTTGCTTGTTGACATTTTCAAGAATCATCGTGGTTACATTTTCCCTAGGAAGAATCCACCCAATCACTTCACAGCATGGAAATATCTCTGGTCTTGTAGCAATATTCATCAGTGAAGACCTTTCTATATTTGTGTATATGCCTTCTTCCTCAAAGCCTATATCAGGCACCTCTCGGCGCGTGATCAATCTGTAGATGTCTCCCCACTGATACTCAGGCTCTACACCAATTATGCACTTGGTGTCCTCATAGATATATTCAGTCTTCGTGATGATTTCAACGTCGGGATCCTCTTCGACCACAGGGGCCTTCTTCTTTTGACGCTTTGACATTTTGAGTTCGGAGGAATCTTTCTATCATATATGAAATTGTAATCATTAGGCCATTTCCGGATAAGTTGCAAAGATTGAGATAAAAATGTACAGTGTTTTACTTCATCTATGTTTAACATGACGAAAGTTAATTAAATGAAGCAAATATGTGCACGCTAATACTTCTGTCTAATACTAAAAACGGCTCCATCAACGAAACTCAAGTGGGAAACAAAATCTACATTAAAATGAAGAAACCTCGGGCTCTCTGTGGGTGCCATGATCATTGCGCTACGTAGAACGACAGGAGGACTTATTCAATCCATTCAATGGGGCGTTTTCAGGAAAAACACTTCCTATGTGCCATCTATGGCCAATATAATGCTATGCGGTGATATTCTTCCCTAGGCCGGCTCGAGTTCGAAACCGACCATGAACTAGGTAGCTTCGAAATAGTGGGGTAAATGCGGCATGGTTTGAGGATGAGGGGAACATGAGAGGGGGAAACCAGTAGATCATTCCATGGGGAGGCCATGAAAAACATTCCCCTAATGACCTATCATAAAACAGGGCAGACTGGTGTAGATAGCGTAACGGCCATCTGCACCAATTTCCCCAACCACCAAGTGCAGGGTCGAAAACATAATGGTCGTGGTGGAAAACTACCCCGTGGGCCATAAAAATTCCCCGCTGACAGTTATGCTACACCCCCCTAGAATATATACATGTAAACGACGGGGACCGAGGGAAAACGGTCGTGAAAAACCTAACCATGGAACAATCATCAAAATGCTTGAACAGAACGGGATAACGCATACAAGAGCCTGCCTAGCACCATTGTGTGACTGGCGGGAGGAGGATTGTTAAGCTTCCATGGTTGAGCCACCTGGAAATGAGGGGACACCGACAACAGGGGTCCTGGCGAGCTCGAGCAAATGACAGTGCATGAAAACGATAGTGCACGATAGTCCAAAATAGCAATATAATAATCACCACTCGACCCCATATATATATATGGTCAACCATAAGCGACAGGAGAAACATCAGATAATGAAAACAAAAGGATCGGAGGTAACAAGAACATTTCTTCCCGCAACATTGAGTGGTAAAACAAATAGGAGAACCGTCGAGACATCCGGGAGAAAGCCAATAATGCATCGGAGCTCGCAATACTAATCGTCGGAGCGATAGCAGGATAAGGAGCCGCAACGGTGGAATCATAAAGGACATCACATTCCACAATGGTAAAGGTCTAAATCAGAGGAAAAATCGACTTAATGACTGGAAAGATAGTTCTTTTTGCAGCTGCAACGGCAGAAGCCCAAAACCGAAGGATCAACGAAACAACAAAGCGGGGTTTAAAAGTAAATTTAACTATCGGGGGACTTCATAATCTACCATCCACAACTGTTAAGAATGTAGAAACAAACTGTTTCGACGTGAATCCAAAAGTCGGCCGATTGAGTTAAAAATGCATTGGAGAAAAATATCGAAGCTAAAGCTTATTACTTCTCCGCAACGGCGGGAGCATAAGTAAATAAACTTCTGACTCAAGCACTCAAAAAATGCATTCAAAGGAAATGGTAAACTCAAACAAGTAGTGGATCATTTCTGGCATTAGGAAAAGTGTTTATGAAGAGTCATTAAACCCAAATCAAAGAAGAAAATCAAACCAATATAAGCAAAAGAAGGGTCCCAATTTTTTTTGAATTTTAGGAAAATGTTGCAGCTGCAACGATTGGTGACTACCTGATGAACCCCAGATTTTTTACTTAACTTCTTCCCAGTAAAAGACTGCCTAGCCCAAAAGTTGAATTCTCCTAGGTGCTCATATTCCTAAGCTGGCTAATCCCATGCATTTAAATCATTGAGAAGTAGTTCATTCTTTGGGTAGTGAGAATACTCAAAATATTTGCAAGTCTGAATAACTCTTTTGAGACCTAATAAGCAAGATTTATTTTACCCCTGTCCTTAGGTAATTTCTAGCTTGGACACCACAAGATTGTAACATATGGTAAACATCACTATCCCTTTGTTCCTCATTCCCATGCGAATTGCACTTTTGTGCCATTTGAACTTTAGTTCTTTTGAGTCCTCCATCTACCTTTCTTTCTGAATTTTATTCAGGCTCCTCTATCCATAGTGTCCTTTTGTGTGAGAGAAGAATTTTCTTTTCATCTCACAGATGGAGAAGAACTTTCGGCAATTTGAAATTCATGCTTTTGATACGTTGCTTTGATATGCATTGTTTCTTTTTAAGGAGTCTTGACTCTTGATAGCCTTTAGGCTTTTCTGAAATCATGGCATGAGATCATTTATATATGATACACTGTTTACCTTGCTTCCTTTCCGTGGGTCCTTCGCTATCACTCCCTTTGAAATTTTAGATGTGAAATGGATGGAGCCTCGAAATAGTATTCCAGACCTCATAATTCTGATTTATTTTCCAGGGGTTAAGTAGGACTTCACTGAATGCATGGCCAATTAGGAACACTCCCCACTAGAAGACATTTGATTGGTTAAACGAACAGTATTTTGCTCAAGATTATAGTAAATTAAGAACCATGATGTTTCCATCGCAACCAAAAGTTTGCCTCTTTATTCAGAACCAAAATAACTAGCAACAAGCATTAAACCAAAAGAAAACAACATCAATTTATTTATGTACAAAGCGGAAAAAAAAAAGTGTGCCCACCCTTAAAAATTATTCAATCTAATGAGTTAAAGCGCTAGGCTGTAGTGTAGGCCAATAACCTATCCATGGTCTAATTGTACCATTTTTGAAATTGAAACCATGTCTACTAGTCTATATTCATCCTTATCAGCCTGAGGAAGTTGAAGGAGCTCAGGCTGAGCGTCAATTCTAGAACTGGCCTTTCCTGAGGTATGATATATTAGTTCAAGCTTCGTTAGGTAATTTCCCAGGATAGAACTAGCAGATCCATTTGTTATAATAATCAACCCATAGTATTTACCCACTTACACATTATTCCATTTATTTTGTCTTATTTGCCTAGTCCATCAGTCCCACCATGTGCAAGTTGATAATTGCCTATCCATAGAGGTCAAACTTGCCATTATTGACGAATGGAGCGCTTGGGAATCAAATCTGCTTTATTCCTGGCCTTCTAGGCACCCTTCTGCTTTTTCTGCTTTATTGCCTGCTTTTTCAGTGTTTTAAGGCACATAGGAAAGCAAGACTAGGTGAGGTGAATCAGATTTGTTGCCTCTTCCTCCTCCACTCTTTCCTCCATGCAAAAGCATGTATGAGCTTCCATTTGACCACTCTTTAGCTTTCCCATGTGCCCTTTCTAATTCGTGGGGTCCTTGATATATTTGGGATCAGCTTTTTACACCTATGGGGGATTTGCCTATTTTGGGTAAGCCTGCTTTATGCTAGATT
>LPNX010289114.1:144794-157629 GCA_001517045.1 Pseudotsuga menziesii
TTGCAAATCTGATTCAAATGTCTATCTGAAGGTAATTAATGGTTCATTAATGATCATTGTGTTATATGTTGATGACCTCCTCATTACAAGAAGCTCACAGGCTGAGATTGCTTCTCTAAAAGGAGCTATGAACCAAGCCTTCTCCATGACAGACTTGGGGCTCTTAAGTCAGTTTATGGGGCTTGAGATTGCTCAAACCAAAGCTAGAATCAAGGTGCACCAGTCCAAATATGACTTGGATTTGCTAATCAAATTCAGAATGCAAGATTACAAAGCAAGCAAAACTCCTTTCCTTTCAGGAGTAAAGCTGGAGGAAGATGATTCTCCACCGATGGTAAACAACACTTTGAATAGACAGTTGATTGGATGTTTATTGTATTTGACACATACTCGACCTGATCTTTGTTATGTAGTCAGTGTTGCTTCTAGATTCGTGGATCAGCCCCATGAGATCCATTGGAAAGAAGCAAAGAGGATCCTTAGCTTTGTTCAGGGAACAAGGACACATGGGATTTTATATAAGGCCAATTCTGACCTTGAGTTAATTGGTTTTACTGACAGTGATTGGGTAGGTGATAGCACTGACACGAAGTTCACTTCAGGTTATGTGTTCATTCTTGCAGAAGGGCCAATCAGCTGGTCAAGCAAGAAACAGAGTTCCATTGCACTCTCATCTACAGAAGCTGAGTACAGAGGAGTTTTCAATGCAGCAACTCAGTGTTTATGGTTGCAGGGTTTACTTGGAGAGTGTGGTTTCGAACCTGAGTACTCAACTACCATCTACTGTGATAACCATAGTACCATTCGAATCTGCAAGGATCCAGTTCAGACGCAGAGAACCAGACACATTGAGATTCACATGCACTACATCAGAGAGCTTGTGCATGATGGCTCCATTCACCTACTCTTCTGTTCATCTTCAGAACAAGTAGCTGACATCTTCACAAAATCATTTTATGAGAAGAACTTCAGCAATCTCAAATCACTGCTAGGGATTGCTGATCATGCTATCAAAGCATGAGTGGAGACAATATTCTACAATTTTGTTTTACAGTCCATGTTTAAGTGAGGATTTTCCCAAGTTGGTTTTGCCTCTTTCGTTGGTTAATATGGACTTGCAGTATGTAAAGGGTGACTAAGCCTTGTTGCTAGGCCCTATATTTTGATTTATTACTCATAAATTTAGGCTTAAGGGGGGGTGTTAGAATAATCAACCCATAGTATTTACCCACTTAGACATTATTCCATTTATTTTGTCTTATTTGCCTAGTCCATGAGTCCCACCATGTGCAAGTTGATAATTGCGTATCCATAGAGGTCAAACTTGCCATTATTGACTCATGGAGCACTTGGGAAAGCCTTGGGAATCAAATCTGCTTTATTCCTGGCCTCCTAGGCGCCCTTCTGCTTTTTCTGCTTTATTGCCTGCTTTTTCAGTGTTTTAAGGCACATAGGAAAGCAAGACTAGGTGAGGTGAATCAGCTTTGTTGCCTCTTCCTCCTCCACTCTTTCCTCCATGCAATAGAATGTATGAGCTGCCATTTGACCACTCTTTAGCTTTCCCATGCGCCCTTGCTAATTCGTGGGGTCCTTAATAGATTTGGGATTAGCTTTTTACACCTATGGGGGATTTTCCTATTTTGGGTAAGCCTGCTTTATGCTAGATTTCGATGCTTCCTTATGCATTTGATTTTCTCATGTATTCTATATATTCAGCAGCCTATGTTATTACAGGGTTGGCTATTGTACACTCAGTTAATATAATTTTGTGTTACAGCTCCATATTCAGTCTCCATTGTTGATAATTTTGCATGATCAATTGTTAACTGTTGTGGGTGAAATTAATCTACTGCAGGCCTGAATTTATACACCATTACCTTCCCCCAGTTTAGTGACAGTATGTTTCATGTAAGGTTCTCTCAAAATTTTAATCTGATTTGGGGTACCATTATGAGGTAACCATAAATGAGACCAGTCTGAAGCAAAATAACCTTTTAACCTGGAAGACCAATCTCAGTTAAGAATAAGCCCATACCCATCTGGTATGTTAGCCACCATAATGTCAATAAATTGACATATCTTGTTATTTGTAGATAAGCATATGAGAACATTCTTCATTTCTCCCACTACTTTGACACCCGTTCTATCTAGTTGCACTACTTCCTAGGCTGTAGGATTTGGATGCCCATTAATCTTGTTGCAAACTTCAAGTGGAATAACATTTACCGATGATCCAGAATCTACCAAGAAATTATGCACATTATGATTCAGCACTTCTAGAGTCAAAAGAAAAGGTGGGGTTTTAGCTTTTTCTTCCCAACTTGGTTTGATGTCTTCTTCTCCCGGCTGGTTTTTAGTGGGTACATCTTCTTTAAGCTCCTTAATTTTTTTAGTGTTTCCTTCATTAACATCTACCCATCCTTCCACAAGTTTGACAGGCTCATTGATTGGCTCTGTTTCTTGGTTGACAATAGTTTTATCTTCAACATTGTCATTTATCTGTCTCTTGACATTATTTTTCAATTTCTTAATCTTTGAAATTATTGCATTGTCTTTAATTATCAGGTCCATATATTTTGTTGTTGTTGGTGCGTATTCAAATTTAAGAGTGCTATCTTCTGTGTTGAAAAGTGAGACACCATCCCATCAAAACATGGTATCATTATCTTGTTCCTCTATGGTCTTGTTATTCTTTTCTTCTTTACCACTGTCCTTAGTCAATTTAGAGTCCAGTAGCTGATTCATTACCAATGTCATCGAATTTAACCATCGAGGACAATTTTTTTAGAATGAGTTTGTTGGTGAAAAGTGCACAAATTATCCCCCCCTATGTCTGTTATATTCATTGATGCTGACTTGGGTGGAGGGATTTTCAATTGGTTGTTATCCTCCCTTTTTTGGTAGTAGGGTTTATAAGTTTTCTAAACTTCCCTTTCTTTCTCCAGATCTATTATTTGGTTGGAGAGTTTTTTAATCATTTTCAACATTCCCTCAAAATCATGTGATTGCTCCTCTTTAGGTTTAGACAACAATAAGGCTCTTCTCCTAGTAGTTTTTTCTTTAGGTTGCTCGGGATAGTCTTCTATACTTTCCTTTTTAGCCTCTACCCTTTCTGCTTCTTCATAAGTCTCTTCCAAAGTAAGTCGAGCCTTCATTTTGGAAAATATGGCCAGCTTAGGTCCTAGGGCTGAGGTATAATATTCAATTAGGACCTTGTCTGAGGGTCTGTCAGTTTCAGAAAAATTATTTAGGTATGTTGAAAACCTTTGAGTAAAATGATGCACCTTCTCATCTTTTTCTTTTTTTTAAAAACCAAGACCTTTCATTAGTGAGGCATGTGTCTTTTGGGATGTGTATTTACTTCTGAAAATCCTTTCGAAGGTGTCCCAATCGGGAATAGAGTTTGCAGGAAAACTGAAATACCAGGATGTTGCTGCTCCTTTAAAGGTATGCGGGAATAATCTATAGACAACATCTTCGTACTCTCCAGCCCTTAACCCTTCTACTACTAAATAGAAACTTTGTAAGTGGTCATCTACAGGAGTCATTTCACCAGGATCAAACTTAGGAAGCAAATTCTCAAAAGATTGAGGTAGGTTATGCAATGGAGGTGTTAGGTTCAAAGGTGATCTAGCTCTCCAAGCTGGCAGTGGGTTTGGATGATTCACATTTATATTAGCCATGAGCAAAGGTGAAAGAAAAGGAGTCTGAGTAATGGACATCGTAAGGTGAAAACGTGCTTACTTGCTTCAAAGGTGGAACCAAAGCCTGTAAGTCTGCTTCTACAAGTTCTTCCAGACTCTAAGTACTTGGGTTAGGACAAAACATTCTGATTATTGTTGGTGGGTTAATCTTGGGAAAAATAGGTTCTCTCGGCCATCCATGCATTGGCGGCCCTCCTTCTAGCACCAAAAACTGTTGAGGCCTGGAAATTTGCAAGCAACAACAGCAAGGGATTCTCCCCAGTCAACGTTCCCAACTAGCCCGTGACTGTTTGGTGTAGGGAATCCATCCGGTTTGCAGTCCGGCTACCGTAGGTCAAGTAACAAAACTAAAAGGGTTTACTAGTTGCGGCCCGGTCCACCGTATATATTTTTGTATTTTTTGAATTAAGGTATTATATGCACGTGCCTAATTAACAATGCAGGGTGATAAATAATGCAAGGAGTAGTCACAAAGTGATGCGCAGTTTCTTACCTCTCGTCCTAGAACTCACAAGCATCTAAATCACATACACAGTAACAAAGTAAAACTAACTATCTACTTATCCTCGAGGAGCCAAATTGTAACTTATTTATGAGTAATGTATATTGTACATGCATTATAAAGAGAAATTACATATAGCTGATATTCATTCCCACAACACATGAACGATTAAAGATATTTAGACAATCAGATAGCTAATTGTTTATGAACAACATTCATTGCTCATGGTGGTAATTTCACAGAATAAACCAAAAAACATTGAAACAAGAACATAGGCTCTAAGAGTTGGAACGATCTCACAGTTAATAGACAAAAAGCTGGAAAAATGAAATAGTTCATCTTTCACCAATCCATAGCATAACATTTGAACGTCCCACCAAACTTTCTTCGACAGGAAAACAATAATTCTTTATTGCAAAAAAAAGTAGTTCTTCTTACAATATTTCTTTTTTTGTCTAACTAGGAAAACGACCCTTTGTTATTCTAAGTCCTCTATATTTATACAAAAAGAATGAGACTATTGGGCTGCCCATAAATAACCCTTGGGCTTTCCCAGCTCTTCACCTCCCAAAATCTCACTTCCATCGAGTGTTTACAAAATTGTTACATATTACAAAAGTTAACAATCATTAATGAAGAGGGACCAACTTGAGCATTTAGAAATTTATTCCAAGCTAAAGCCTCTGAGGCGATGCCTTCAAACTCAGAAGGTTCCAAAAAACAAATGCTTATCTCGAATTTCACAGCCTGGTTCTTGATGGCTTCAATTCTGGCTGCACTCAACTGAAGCTGATCTTCTAATAGATGTACACTAACTGTGGAATGATCTACTTCATTCCTTAAGGTCTGGTCATCGAGAGCTTTAATGTGCTGTATTTTTCCTTCCTCCTCTTGGTACCTTTTCTGCAAAATTTCCACAAACAAGTTGTGGTCCAGAAAAGCATCTATTCTCTGCTTGGATTCTACTTGGCATCGGTTATAGGTAATTAGGAGCCTCTTGAAGAATTATGTGCATGCCCCTTTCATCTTTCTAATATCTTTTTTGAATTCCTCGGCTGTGTTAATAGCAAACTCTAATAAGTCGTAATCCTGCTTAAGGGACTGTCGATCTTTCGAGGGTAGCTCTGTAGGAGTTTCTTCATCATTCTCTAGTCTTTCCATCCTTGCTGTCATGACTTCCAGGATATCCTGAAATCTATCAAAAAAATATGAGGAGGTCTCCAGAATCTCCTCCAATCAACCATCTACTTGCAAAACCTTGCATCTTTCCCCTTCTATGGCCATCTGCAGCTGAAGCATTTTGGCTTTTTATGCCAGCACATGTTCCTTGAAAGGCTGGAGATTAACTTGTTGCTCCTTTGCTTCCTCTAAAGCTGTTGTTAGTGAGGTAATCTACCCTTGAAGTTTTGTCTCTTGTTCCTGATATTGCCTCTCACTTGCCTCCAAGTTAGTTTTTTGCAGCTCTAGGTCCTCTATCTTTCCTAGCAGCTGTTCCTTCTCCACCCTTAACTCTTGATACTCTTGCTACATTTTCTCCAGACACTCTTGTACAGTCTCCATAGATCTTCTCTCTGCTTGGAGAACCTGCAGTTGAACCTTTGAAGACTTCATCTCCTTTTGCATGTCTTCAAACTTTCTCTTCAACTTACTCTTTTCTTCTCTTTCTTTTCTTAATGTGTCCTTCAGTTGAGAAGAAGACTTCTTAGATTGCTCTAGATCTGTCATTATTTTGTCTACATTGTCCTCTGAAGCGTGGATCAATGTAGCCCCTCCTCTAATAGTGAATCTGGGATCTCGGTCTATTCCATATACAATGGTCGTATCCGTTATCATTTTCCCAGACAGACCCCCTGTTTGAACCTTCTTTACAGTTCTTTTCACTATCCTCTTTGTTTCTTTGTCATAGAATATAGTATTAAAATCGAGGACTTCTTCCCCTATCTTTTGTTCGAAGGGGGCCCGTCTAAGTGTGGGGGCCACAGATTGTCCAGGTTTTCTGACAGTAGGTACTTCTGGGTCTTGAACATCGGGGTTCCCCATGTCCTGGGTCTGAGTGTTAGCTGCATTAGAGGCTAATTGTTCTATCGCTGTCTGGGTCAGCCTAATCCTCTCTGCCTCCTATTTCTAAAGCTCCTCATCAAGCTTCCTTTTTTCTTTCTTCTTCTTCAATTCTTGCATCTTCTTCTGCTTTTCTGGCTGCCTCTTGTGCAGCTCTTCTTTTCTCCTCATCTTCTCCCTTCAGCCATCTTTCAGCTTCTTGGCCTAACCTTTGGGCTTTTTCGTTCCTTTTCTTGGTTTCCTCATCGGCCTTTGCTTGTTCATCCTGCCCCTTTCCACCCTTGGTGGTGATCTTCTTTTTTAACCTTTTCCTCAAGGTTGTTATGTTCAATGCAATGTGAAAGATAGACTCTTCTCTATCCCAATGGTGATTGTATTCAAAATGGACGTTGGCCTCTTTGCAGTGTTCAGCAACCTTGTTGTGGGAGTCATTCCTGTGGAAGGGAATCTCACCAAAATGAAACTTATCCAATTCCTCCACAAACTCATCTGCCTTATTTACTCTGGTAAACTTATAACTCCCCAACTTCAAAGGCAAAGGGGGATAAGCAGCCTTCTTATGTTCAAATAAACATCTTCCTATGCCATCTAGGAATACTTGCCTAACTGCCTCTTTATGAATGATATAGTATGTAGCATATTTGGGCAGTAGGGAGGGTGCTCTAGAGCCTCCAAACATTTTGAAGTAGAGCCCCTCCTCAGTCAAGTAATAATCCACATATTATTCAATTACCTGCAGTGCCTCCTCGGACATGCAGTCACATTCTTTCAGGAAAATGAGAGTATACAAGAGCATGATAAAATGTTCACAAACCTCCCTGTAGTGACCGTGGTACTTGTGAGCCCACAGTGGCTTGTATGCAAATTAAACAGGTATCCTTTCCCTATGCCAGATGCACCTTAGGCCAGGGAAAGGTTGATTGCATAGTATGCAATCAATGAGTATTGAGCTCATGTAAAATTCTGACCTCTTTTGGGACACTCCTCCCAAAGCTGAGGCCATGCAGGCTGAAAGACTATTTTACACTATGTTGGCCCAGTTGAAAATGGTCCCCTGGGTCGCGACATAAAAAATAATTGGAATCCACCCCAATTTGAAGCTTTTTCCATGAGATCTCCCAAAAATCCTATTAAGCATTAAGGCAATGAACTTGTAATAGGTTCTCAAGCTCGTGGTATCATATTCTCTCATTGGCCTGGTTCTAAAGTTTCTTCCAGGCATCAACATTCTCTTGAGGGTCTCGACAAGGTCCATTCTGATGTTTCTCAGCCAATCTTTAGTTAAGAATATTTGTGCTTCTGGTAGGTGGTAGGCCCGGGATACATATCCTGGGCTATAGGCAACATAGCCTTGTTTGTCGACATTTTCAAGAATCATTATGGTTACATCTACCCTGGGCAGAATCCACCTAATCACTTCAAAGCATGGAAAGAGCTCTGGTCTTGTAGCAATCTTCATCAATGAAGACCTTTCTATATTTGTGTATATTCCTTCTTCCTCAAAGCCTATATCAGGTACCTCTCGGCATGTGATCAATCTGTAGATGTCTCCCCACTGATACTCAGGCTCTACACCAGTTATGCACTTGGTGTCCTCATAGATATATTCGGTCTTGGTGATGATTTCAACGTCAGGATCCCCTTGGAGCATAGGGGCCTTCTTCTTTTGACGCTTCAACATTTTGTGTTCGAAGGAATCTTCGTGTCATATATGAAATTGTAATCATTAGGCCATTTTCGGATAAGTTGCAAAGATTGAGAGAACAATGTCCAATTTTTTACCTCATCTGTGTTTAACATGAAAAAAGTTAATTAAATGAAGCAAATATGTGCACGCTAATACTTCTGTCTAATACTAAAAATGGCTCCATCAACGAAACTCAAGTGGGAAACAAAATCTACATTAAAATGAAGAAACCTTGGGCTCTCTGTGGGCACCGTGATCATTGCACTACATAGAATGATAGGAAGACTTATTCAATCCATTCAATGGGGAATTTTTAGGAAAAACACTGCCTATGTGCCATCTACGGCCAATATAACGTTGTGCGGTGATATACTTCCCCAGACCGGCTCGGGTTTGAAATCGACCATGAAGTAGGTAGCTTCGAAACAATGGGGTAAATGCAGCATGGTTTGAGGATGAGGGAAACATGAGAGGGGGAAACTAGTCCATCATTCCATGGGGAGGCCATGAAAAACCTTCCCCTAACGACCTATCATAAAACAGGGGAGACTGGTGCAGACATCATAACGGTCGTCTGCACCAATTTCCCCAACCACTAAGTGCAGGGTCGAAAACATTAAAAACACGACGGAAAACTACTCCGTGGGCCATAAAAATTTCCCACTGATAGTTACGCTACAACTCCCTAGCATATATATAGGTAAATGATGGGGACTAAGGGAAAACGGTCGTGAAAACCTATTTGTGGAACAATCATCAAAACACTTGAACAGAATGGGATAACGCATACAAGAGCCTACCTGGCACTGCTGCACGACTGGCGGGAGGAGGACTGTTAAGCTTCCATGGTTGAGCCACCTGGAAATGAGGGTACACTGACAACGGGGTCCTAGCGAGCTCAAGTGAACGACAACACATGAAAATGACACTGCACGATAGTTTAAAATAGCAATAGAATAATCAACACTCGACCCCATATATATATGGTCAACCATAAGCGACGGGAGAAACATCGGACGGAGGAAACAAAAGGATCGGAGGTCACAAGAAAATTTCTTCCCACAACGTCGGGTACTAAAACAGCTAGGAGAACCACCGAGACATCCGGGAGAAAGCCAATAATGCATCGGAGCTCGCAAGACTAATCGTCGGAGCGATAGCAGGATAAGGAGCCGCAACAACGGAATCATAAAGGACATCACATTCTACAATGGGCAAGGTCTAAATTGTAGGAAAAATCGACTAAATGACCAGAAAGATAGTGCTTTTTGCAGCCGCAACGGCAGAAGCCCAAAACTTAAGGATAAACGAAACAACAAAGAGGGGTTGAAAAGTCAATGTAACTATTGGGGGATTTCATAATCTGCCATCCGCAACTGTGGAGAACATAGAAACAAACTGTTTCGATGTGAATCCAAAAGTCGGCTGATTGAGACAAAAATGCATCGGAGAAAAATATCGAAGCTAAAGCTTATTACTTCTCCGCAACGGCGGGAGCGTAAGTAAATAAAATTCTGACTCAAGCACTCAAAAAATGCATTCAAAGGCAATGGTAAACTCAAACAAGTAGTGGATCATTTCTGGCATTAGGAAAAGTCTTTCTAAAGAGTCATTAAACCCAAATCAAAGAAGAAAATCAAACCAATATAAGCAAAAGGAGGGTCCCGAAATTTTTTGAATTTTGGGAAAATGTCGCAGTTGCAACACAACATTACCAGCAGCAATGACTAGTAGTCATCAGGATACACCACAAACAACCCCCATATCACATTACACAGCCAAATCATAAATTGTAAATACGCTATCACAACTACGAGTGTGGGAAATGGCAATGCCATACAGCGTGGCCCCAAGCCATAACATTGTTACCCATTTTCATCCTTACAACCAATGCAAAACACGAATGCATTTTCACACAGTCCAGAAACAACAAACATTGAAATCGATGGAATATACATTTATAAGCGTAGTATTTATAAAACCATTAATGAGTTTACACAGTCGTTACCTTGGGCCATTGCACCATTGCAAGCAATGGTGCTTCCCATTGCATGTAATATAACCTAAACATTATAATTTTACAAAATACACAGAGCTTGTCAAGGAGTACCTAGGCCCTTTTTCATTGCATAGAGCACCCTTTTCCTAAACCCCAATACATTTCAAGCTCGGGCCCAAAGGAAATCAAAATTTAAATAGAAAAACAACAACATCAAATCCCCAAGCCTATCACTTTTCAAATGCATAGTTCATTAAGATACAGTCAAACCCCTAACCCAAGACACCTCCATTACAAATGAGACCCAAGCGAATCCAACCTACGACGTGTGACAACTCAGTCGTTACCACGAAGCCAAGAGGAGACAAGTAAATGATTGCAGAGTGGGCTTACCGAAGGAGTATGGATTTTCCATGGTATTTCCTATGAGCTACTACCTACGCCTGTTCTCGTCTCCCCTACAAACCTGCAACAGAGCAGAGCCACGATGTGAGAAGTATGCATATTATCCATTTCCAAATCAACGACGATGCTATTGAAATAGGACACCCACATACCTGTTTGCTAATCCATCATAGTCACCTTCCTTCATGCTGAGCAGGAGTAGAGAGCAAGCATCAAAGAGGTGAAATGTCAAACTAACGCTTAGGCCAAGCCTTAAGCTTTCCCGCCCCATCTCCCAAGGCGCATTGATACCGCCACCCTGGCCACCATTAATGCACACTAGACCCATATTGTATATTCCATGGACTATATTACAACTTTCCACCCAAATAATCATAAATGCTTAAACCATTGTGAATTGCATAAACCCATACATGCATCGAATAACTTAGTCTTTAAGCCCTAAGTCCATGGCATATGAAATATGCCATGGAAATGTTTAAGCTAAGGTTTTTGCAATGGTATTATATTACCAATATTACCACCATATAGTAAGAATATGATAGGACCTAATCAAGTCTTAAACATTTACAGCAGGATAAATAAGTGTCACATAAATAAACAAGTATGTGTCACGCAAGTAATAGGTGTGGTAGTCACCCCGTCAATATCATAAATACCGTAATGATAACAATAACAATCAATATAATGTGACTCGGATAGAGGAGCAAATTACGAGCACTAGCAACCAAATGATCAGTACTTTCCGTTAAGCTTTATAAACCAGTTTCCATTGCCAAGTATACCTGCACGTAAACGAGACAAGAATGCATTAGTTCGGCAGAACTAAGTAAGCCCGTTGTGTCAAGTAGAATGTGTTACCTCTCAGGGTTACAAGCGAAACTAGTCCTGCCACTCCACCCCTTTATCCATTAACAAAGTCAAGTTAGAATCATTTATATGATAGTAAGAACATGTTAGTAAACAATGAAGTACATAAGAAAATAACTAACTTACACATAAATGCTTAACAATAATACAAACAGTAATCAATATCACAACAATGTAACTAACATATTAATAACCACATCAATAAATATGTAACCAAGACGTAAAAACATCTTACGACAAAGTACAATCAGAGTATGACACATTTCACAAAGTTCAATTAATGTCCAACATAGGTAGCTTTGACTAGCCTAATAAAAAACATTCAATTTTTGGGGACATTATAGTTTCTTTAACTAAACGACTTACATCAATTTATGATCTAACCATAATTATGAAAGGCATTCGTATTGGACCTAACTTAGATATTTTTAACTCGTGGTTTTCCTACTTATTACAAATACATTCCAATGTATATAATCCCTAACGACATCATTGACAACAAACAAAGGGGGAGAGAGATATATAATCCTAGAAAGGATATTGTATGAATTTTGAATTACAAGGTTAGGGTAGAATGATTAGAATGAAGGTATAAGTAGTTATATATATCATTGAGAACATGAGATTCTCAATATTGTGTTTGAGGTATTTATGTATTGTTTTATTGCGCCGAGAGGCGCATTCTATAGCCCGGTATGAGGTAGAAGTGTGATTCCGTGCTCAACGTGGAGATGACACGTGTTACATAAAAAAAGTAGGCTTATATATCTATATATATACAAGTCGGCTTAATAATTAATAATCTTAGGTGTATATAAGCTGGAGAAAAATGCCGTCAAGGCCCAGTCCTAAAGTAAATTCCATGGTGACAAAACAGCGGCTCTCCGCATCTGATAAAAGTCCCGGGGTCGGTCACATGCAGATGATCCGGCCTAAATCTCAAACACTAAATGTCGACATCCCCAAATCCCATCACAGCCATGGAGTTGATCAGTTGCAGCAGGGAAAGAGCAACAAGCACAAGCTGGGTTCTACTCCTCGCCCAGGAGGAGGTCATTGATGGCTGTCAACTTGAGATCGGTGTTAATAAAAAATTTACAAGCTGCGAATTATTTTTTCTGCTTATTATTTGTTCAATGAATTCGTTCATTCAAACCCCAATCCCAATTCGACAACAATATTTCCCATAGAGACAATATTTCCCATAGTGACAATTTTAGATTAGATCGGATCCAGCTATGGGATTATGAGTGCGTCCGCAAGTCTGCCTGATATATATTGATTTTGATGCAATTACAAGTGTTAAACATTCTTTCAATAGGTACCCATTAATGGGCTTATATATACTGCACTTGAGCTGTGCATTACCTTGCAAGGGCTTCTTGCCCAGCTGTAACCATTTTTTAATCGATACATTCAATTCTTTCTACCGCCTGGCAATTCGAATGGCTATTTCAATTTCAAGATTGTGTAGATGTAAATTAAAATTTTATAGTCGTTTTGTTTAAAAAACTAATTCTAAAAGGTTGTATATTTCTGATTGTAATTGTTTCAAGGAAGAGATGCATAATCTAAAGATTTTCTGATTAAAAACATAATTGCTGATCTTT
>LPNX010289114.1:157811-181250 GCA_001517045.1 Pseudotsuga menziesii
GAAGCTTTTAAATAGAAAGTCTCCATTCAAATGACATATGACATAGACACTAAAAATCCAACTATATTAATAATTGGTGTACTCCAAGCAGTGTCATCCCTGAGTTAAATGTTCAATAATCTTTATTAAAATTATTAAAAGCTTTGTAATTTTACACTTAATAACCATACAAAGTTCGACTTAATATTTAGAAAATAAATATATTTCGCATCCATATCGCATGACACATACCTTCTTTTGTAAATTAAAACTTTCAACTAACTGTAAAGCATTTAATAAAATAAGTCAAGTAATATCGTTGCTCTTTAAATTTGGCCGTTTTTCTTTGAAGCTAAGTGTTTTTCAACATCTCATAACTGTAGTTAATCTAGGATACATGTTTTTTTTATAACTGCAGTTAATCTGAGATACATGTTTTTTTTTTAATTGAAGTCAACCGTTTAAGATGAAAATGCATTTAGTGAAAGTATAAATCAATGGAAAAATATTTTAAGTAATCTATTTTTTTAATAAAATAGATTACTTAAAAAGGATAATAGAGAATGTTCCAGCGATGGAAATCCAATGATCTGAATCAAATATTGGACCATCGCCTATCACACAAACAAAATATGGGCAAGCCAATAAGATAAGCTCGATGAAATACAATAAACGATTGACATCTAAATTCTGTCATTGAGAATTCAATAATGGAACTTACTATGGGAATTTTAACGGAATAATATCGATATCATAAGTCTGGTAAATTTCATTGGGAAATCTCTGTCGGAGGTGCTCCATCAAATTTTTTAAAAATCTTTACCTTTTATAAACAGTCTGTTGCCATGAGCGCAAAATTAGAAGGCTGATAAGGCCACCAGGAGAGATATTTTTACCAAAAAAAACAATAAGACAAGTAAGACCGATGAGATAAAACTGGACATCGACAAAGGAATTTCTAATAAAAATTCCAAAAAAAACAATAATTTCTCATTATTAAGAGATTCTTGGATCGAAAGAGCCACACTACTAAAAAAAATAAATGTAATATAGCATAAGAATCACTAGCTTGGATCGACAGTAAAATTATCCATTCCAAAATACCTATAAGTGACAGAAACTCAAAAGGCTAATGATATCAAGGTTAGCAGGATCTTCCAGAACCTGAAATAAGAGAACGGAAGTTAAATAATAAAAGCATAAAAAGAGAGAATAATAACCAAATAATTAAACGGACAGGATAATCATGACCAGTACCATAGGATCTAAGGACCAAAGACATGTTCCTCCAATATACAATGCAAATTTTTTAAAATGTATTTAGTTTAACATGTATATAGTTAATTAGGGTTGTTTAGAACCATACAACACCTTTTATGTTTTAAAGTTTTGAGATTTTATTTACTTACAAATATATATATATTTGATGTATTCTTCCCCGTAGCTCATTTCTGTGATGGCGAGCACCAGAATCCATCTGCAAAAAAGGGTTTGCACCTCGAAATATTTGATCTCTCTCGGCGCATGATAGAGCCGGGTAAAGCTGGATCTACGCTGGTGTAATCGACATCTTAGGACAGTGTTTGACATAGTGATTTGAAATTAATCGTCGATAAATAATGGATTGTTTTAATGTTATTTTGATGTTTAGATTTAGTGCCCAAGTTAGAGGCTTCTATTTAGTGCCCAAGTTAGGTCTTTGATTAAAACATTGGCCAAATCCCATTTTTACATGTCTTGGATTGGTTATTAGCTTTTCACTCTACAACATGTATAGAAAATAAATGTTCAAGACAAAAGCAAAGAAAAGAAAGGCTCATTTATGATGGCGTGTGATGTAAAGTCATGCAAAGATGGGAAAGTATGAATCGAGCCTTAGTTCAAGAGCCCACACTTCGCAAACTAAAGTAAAGGTATGTGAAGTATACACGATCTTTATGCAGGAGAGTATCTCATTTGTAATCATTCCTAAGTATATAAAAATACTAAGATGATTTTTCCCAAAAATATTCCAAGGAAATCATTGTGTTATTATTCCAGTATGATTGATTTTTTTACATTGTTTTTCCTTATTTAAACTGCAATACATGCAAGATAAAATATAACTTTAACATAAATATTTTTTATTTTTTACAAAATAAATTGAGGTTTATGCCAGTGGATACAAGAATGTTAAGGAGCCATTATTGTAAAACATTAGAATAAACAAAGTAATACATATGAAGTGACATGCACAACCCAACGATAACCAAAAAATTGGATTTCTTTTGATAGAGGAGAGCATAGTTGTATGGAAAAAATCATCTACTATAGAATGCAAGTGAATCATAATATACATTAAACTCTAAAAAATGGTCTATAAAGTATTAAAAACCTATATTTCAAAATGCAAGTGAATCATAATAGATCTTAAACACTAAGAAATAATCTATAAAGTATTAAAAATCTGTATTTCAAATTACATCTAACAAGAATAAAGCAACTCAACAATAAGCATATAAATAGGATAATAGTTTAAACATGATACAAGAGTATAAAAACATGTGAACTTCGCCATTTATGAAGATACAAATATTACACGGTAGATTTTTCAACTCCTTTTTCATATTTGTCATTTTCTTTATAGAGTCCATTTTTTACATTATTTGTCATTTTTCTTTTACAATAATTAATCAACAAATTTAGAAAAATATTTTATTATTACAATATTTCCATAAATAAGATTTAAAATTGAATATATTATAATCACAATTGGTTTATTCTCCATATCAAAAAAAGGTTGATCAACTCTTTGGTATTATTGACACTACTTCTACATCCATTAATGTTAAAGATTAAAGAAAGTAAACAAAAGAAGGTGGAACACACAAATGTATATTGATTGTCTTCTAATTATTAAGCACCAGCATACCTTGGACCAATACTATGGACCAGAAAATACTATGGGTCACTAATCAAGTTAAGGTGACCGAATTAACTAGTGAACTAACTAACCAATTAATGATGCTTTTCACCATGAAAATTACATTCTTCCACAATTAGCAATGGCACTACTTCTATATCCACTCATACCATATTACAAAAATGAATAACCTTAAAATTTTCCCCCATTTTTAAAGTATTATAAAAAAATTATCATAAGTTTTTCGTCCATAAGTTCACAAATATTGTAAAAATCATGAAGACCTTCATGTCTTTGAACTTATAATGCAACCTAGGTTGTAGTTTGCAAAACCACACACATTGAATAAATAAAATGTGGGGATGGTATTACTAAAAATATTACTAAAAATTCAATTGTTATGATTGCCAAGAATGTATCGAAAAAAATAAATGTTTATATACATTTTTCTTACCATATACACAAGAATGTATCGAAGTTTATGCATATTTTCTCACAAGATACACAAGAAGATTACCATCCTTGTATATGAAATTAAAACTGCTTAGTAACATGAGGAGCTCTTATCCAAACAATGTAAAAAACACTTTATTATGTCGATAGGCGTGTATATGTTAGAATTTTGGGGTGGACTACCATCTATGCTTTTTCATCTACCGATGAGAATGAGACAAGTGTACTGTCCAGATTTATTGTATAGTAGTCATCCAAGATTAAATGAGAATGAGACAAGTGTACTATCGAGATTGATTATATAAGTGTCGTCCAAAATTAACAATTAATAATTGGAAAAAAATAAAAAATAATTTAATTAACATGTGATAAGTAGAGTTAGTGATAGTCGTAAAAATTAAAATTAATCTTCAACTATTCGATTGTTAGATACAACTACTAGCTTAACTCCATCGATTATTAGATCACTATTAGATACAACTATTAGCTTAACATAAATGTGTTTAGAACTATTACCTTAACTTCAACTCTAATCAAAGTTATATTGGATAACTATTAGCTTAACTATTATATGCAACTATTATGTTAACTCCATTGACTCTACAACTATTACCTTAACTACAACTCTAATTACTTAGGGCTTACTCCAAGTGCATTTTGAATCTAGGAGTCTAGCTAATGTGGAGTCATGTAAGAGTCGAAATCCAAATAAAATAGTTCGAACTCTTAATAAAATCCTGTGAACTCGTGTGATAACTAAGCTTAGTGGCATGGTATTGTGCCTCTCATGTTACACTCGAACTCCTCCTACCAATTGGGAGTCCACTTAATGTGCATAAGGCTTAGTCGAATTCCATTTGGAAGCTATAAGTCGCTATAAATCATAGCTCTTTTATTAACTATAATAGATTTATATTAGCTTAACTATTAGATACAACTATTAGCTTAGCTCCAATGATTTTACAACTATTATCTTAACTTCAACTCTAATTACTTGCATTTTAGTCCAACTGCATTTGGCATCTAGGAGTCTACCTAATGTGCAATCATGTAAGAGTCAAACTCCTAATAAAATAGTTTGAACTCCTAATAAATTCCTCTGAACTCATGTGATAACTACACTTAGTAGCATGGTATTGTGCAACTCATGTGACACTCGAACTCCACCTACCAACTCGGAGTTTAGTTAATGTGCATAAGGCTTAGTCACGATAACTGAGAGCTCTTTTATTAACCACAATAGATTTATATTAACTATTAATTGTTCTAGGTCCTTATAAACAATTATAAACTAGCACCTCGAAGTAGAGTTAATTAGTCAAACTACATTTTACAGTTGGAGTTGAAGTAAAGTGCACTTCGTGTGATAGTATAATTCCTAATAAAATCCTCTGAACTCCTAATAAAATACTCTAAACTCCTAATAAATTCGTCTTAACTCATGTGATAAGTGCACTTAGTGACATGGTAATGTGCAACTGATGTGACACTAGAACTCCACCTACCAATTGGGAATTTCTCTTAACTCAACTGATGTGACACTCGAAATCCACCTACCAATTGGGAGTCCAACTAATGTGCATAAGGCTTAGTCCAACTCCATTTGGAAGCTAGAAGCCAAGATAACTCGAAGCTCTTTTATTGACTACAAAAGATTTATATTAACTTTTAAATTAACTATTAAATATAACTATTAGCTTAACTCCAACATGATGATACAACTATGAGCTTAACAACCACAACTTAAGTGTTTTTTATGTTAGATTAACTATTCAATACAAGTAATTGACACATTCTTTAGGAAAATTTTTTATAACTATTAGGTTAAGTCCAATGATGATACAACTTTAACTTAACCTCAACTCCAATCACAAATTTTAATTGCAGTGTAATAGTTGATATATTAACTTTTAACTTAACTATTAGATACAATTATTAGTTTAAATCCAATGATTTTACAACTATTAGCTTAACTTTAACTCTATTCACAATTATATTACATAACTATTAGATTAACTATTATGTTCACTCCAATTATGATACAACTACTAAATTAAGTTCACTGGTTATAAATTCTTTTCGGCCTATTCCAAACATATTAATCTTAATAATATGGTTGTTGCTCGTACATATTCATATATAGATACATTTTCTACAATATACAAGAAAACTATAAGTCTTTCTGCTTGAAATTAAAACCAAAAGCAGTCTAAAGTGTATTAGGTGTTGCTAACAATTCATCCTTGTCTTCCTAGCATTAGTCTCGAGGATCTCCAATGATTTTTCACAGACCTCTTTGTTTTCATGAGACTGCAAGTCCTCGCATTTTTTTCAGCCTCCCCAGCTCGCAATATGTTTTCTAACGCTCGCTGGATCCTGGCAGGCTAGCAGTTCACAAAGTGGCCTAATGCAACCTTGAAAGACAAAGTATCTGCAAAACAAAATATAAAGCTTGATCGACCTCGCATCATAAAAAAATGGACATGTAGATAACTGCACATGCAATGAAAAGCTTCATACTCTATCTGTTCGTCACTTCCACGAGTTGCATTTGAAACCGCCCCCGCTGAATGTTTGTTTATCTTGAATTCAGCATTTGACAACAGAGACATAAGTCGGGGAAATATGTTAGCATTAATAACGGCCTGCAACGAAAACGCAGTGGATGAAATGCAAGTAATGTTACACATAAAATGTGACACTTGTAGCAATTATCACTATAAATCCAAAACCATTTCCACTTGAACTTACTCTTTGGTCCCTGCACTAATATTGGAGATTGTCCAACATGGTCCTCTTACAATGGCTTTGCTTGTCTGTTGGGCTGTGAGAAGATGCAAGATGCAAGGAAGAGCCTGATTTTCAATAATAACCTGCAAATAGAAATATAAGATAAAAAGATAAACAAAAAATAAACCCACCAGATCTGAAACTTCATCTATAAACTATTAAATCAAAACTCAGAAGATATAAAGAATGTATCATTCAAATTATTTAGAAGTATGAAAAATGTGAAGTAAAACCTGGTTTGCAAGTCATGGCCACTCATTATGTGGCCCACTGTTTTCTGTGCAGTAATAACGACCAATGCGGAAGAATAGCTAAATTACAAACCATTCATTTGGACCGATACAGCAATGAATAAAATAGTATACATATTGTATTAATGTTAACATTAAATTTGATACAAATAAAATGAATTAAAATAGCTTATAGCTTTCATTGCTTATTATACTCACGACAAAAGTACCACCAACTTTGGGCAAATTCCCCCGTCAATTATGCCTGAATAATGAAATTGGGGCCAACATGCATCTGCCAAGACCTTATCATCTTGCATGTGGAGAAGCCATTGCAGGGCAGGCAATGCATATTTCACCTGAAAGCCATAAGCTAAAGTCTGTCAAAAGGAAGAGGAACTCTTCATACTGTTAAAGTCTCATCCATCTTATGTCCAAATCTACCTACTGAGCACGAAGAGCTATAAACAAAATCTAGACTATATGTAAACAAAATCTAGAGTATGTTTAAACCGAGAAAAAAAACCAGAAAATAGATTTTGCCTACCTGATATGGGCAGTGCCCCGCAGTCAACGAAAACCTTTGTGTGCTCAGAGGTTCCTGAGACTATATTTGTCAAAGTCCAAGCTGCTTCAAACTGCATTATCATGTATGATAACAAGCTATCAACAACCAGAATTATATTTCTTTTAGCTTAACTAATGTTACATGTATTATTTGCTTGAGCATATTAAAGTAATCATTACATATTTCATGTTTCTACTAAATAATATCCAGTGATGTAAGAAGAATGAAGTTTTCTTGTGATCAGGTCGAAATGGATATGTTATCAATCAACTTGTTTATAAAAAAATTAAACTTACTTGAAGCTGAGGCATATCGCTCCTCCTGAGAATATTGACAGGGAGAGGAACTGCACCGGACTCGATGATTGCATCGTTTAGAGGATTTCTTGCTGCACAGAGAAGGAAATACTTAGTGTTGGGAAGATTGCTTGATTGCATTAAAAACATGAGATGTGGTAGGTTTTTATGGGTTAGGATAAAAACATACCCATAGATAACATCTTTCGTAGGTAAATAGCAGCGGCCTCCTTTGCTTGAATATTTTCAGAAGCAAGCGCTAAAACAGTCGATGGCAAACTCTGTAACTGCACCAATAAACATTTGCATCAATCAACACTAAGATAACAGTAATCGATATAATTCCACAAATAGGTTGTTAAAGCTTTTTAATAACTTTAACGTCCGCATCAAATCGAGGACTTTGTTTCACAGAGTATAAAAACATCTAAATTTACCATTAAACAGGCACTAACAATCAAATCCTAGGCCACTGCTGGTAAACGCGCAGCAAACTACCATTTAAGTACCATTTAACGCGTACCAAACTACCATTTAACTGCAGCAGACAACAGATTTTTATATAACAAGTTAGGGTAAGAGAATTTACGTTTTAGTCCAGGGAAATGGTTTGATCAGAGCCAATGGAGGGCTGAGTATTGTGGGCTGACGCAACATCTTCTCTGCGTTTTTTGAGCAGAGTTTCCTCCCTTTTAGTCTTTCGAATCTCCACCATGTTTTCCACTAGCTTGTAACGGGCCTCTACTCTATCGACTGCCACCTTGTAACATTTCTTTCGGGCATCGACTTTGGAATTGGGTTTCAGAGACATTTTGGCGTAACGTAATACGGATTCTCTCAATTACAGGGAAGGAGTAGCTGTGACCCCAAAAGTGTTTACCCGATTTAGCCCTTCAGAATTCTCGAACCTCTTTTATTCTAAAAGCGTACCCGATTTACCCCTTCAGAATCCTCCAACCTTTTTTGTTCTAAAAGCCAATATCACGGCCCACGAACTTTTTCTATCTACCATGTACAGATGTATTCTGAAAATACACACCAATACCAAGAGTGATTGATACGCATGTAAGTGGAGTTGGAAGGCTTTTGGGTTAACTAAACAAGACTGCGAAGGGTTTTGGATGAACTAAACCAGCTAGAACCTGAAGTGGAAGGGACGAGAGCGCATAGGTACGCTGAGGAAGCGTCCCCCACAGGTACGCGGAGGAAAACTAAGGGGTTTATCGCTGTCTCTTTTTTAACAACCGCGGCGTTGAGCTCTGGCGATGGGGAAAAGGGCGGAGGAGAAATTGGGAGCTAGGAGGCTGAGCAGCCACGGGGTTCGAGCACGGTATCTGCGATTCCAGGGGGTTCGAGCACGCACGTTATCTTATTATTATTATTCAGTACTCCACCATGATGATCAGCTTCCTCAGGCCCACCAGATGACAAACCCAGATCCGGAAAGCCTCTCTGTGCACAGCATCGACTCGGAGCAATTTTTTTCCTTTCTCGTAAAAAATGATGAAACGCTCAGCCAACTCTCTGTTTAGCGTTCAAGCGCACCAGACTCTTTTGTGGCTGTCTCACAGTATTCTGCAAGTTTCAGAAAAACATAGACATAAGAACAGTTTGCTTTCACAAATCAATTTGGAAGCGGCTGACCAGTTAAATCTCTCCAGGTGGCCAGTACCTCTTTGGTATCACAATTCTGGCTCCACAATTGAGCCGAGCTCATCCAATCAATCTTATCACCTTTAGCCTTGGACTTCATCTCAATTTCTTCAGATTCTTCTGTATAAGTCTTGTTCACTGGAATGAATTCTTCCAGAACAGACTTATGATTTGAGGCAAGCCCACTTTCTCCTTTCTTTTTGCCACATTTTGTTGTCTCAGATAAGATTCATAGGTTGCTAGCTCTTCCTGTGAAGCCTCGATGGCTGAAATTTTCAAACAGTACAGTATTAAATTTTTTATTCTTTCAAAATGGCCACAGCTAGTAACTCAAAATTGGGCTTGCAAAACACTAAAATGTGACCTACTGGGCAAACAAAACACCTATTTGTTCATTGGGAAAACCAAAAACATGTATAAAAAGTTATGAAGTGCTCAGAAAGAAGCAAGCACAATAAACAGCCCATCGAAGAAACATCCACAGGTCCAATCACATTGAAAGGAGCGATGGATTGTCACGGTTTCTGGCTTGATCTTTAACAAGAAACAGAAAACAGAAGGTTCATTGGTAGTAATCCATCACCATCTTAAGAAGAAGCCTAAACATATTATCGGTATAGATTCATCTTAAACTTGGATCTAGAAAGCACACAAATGGATCCAATTTATTTAGGTGTAAGTTATTTTTATCTTAAATTCTTAAATGTTCATAAAAAGTTACACCTATAACATTTTGATCCCTTAAGTATTTGGTAAATCTGGGTTTAACATGGATCTTTTAATTACTTCTCATTTAATTTTATTATTCTGTTTTATTATTTGATAAATTAAGTTACATGTTTTTGTCTATATTTTTTTTTGTTTTAGCAAACTTGTTGGTGTAGTGTTAGGTTAAACACACATTGATCTCATCAATGTTATTTGGATGACACTCCTTTATTCTAATCAATAAAGCATAATCAAATATATGAAAATTCTACTCTAAAGCCAGACCAAAATATATCTAAATTTAATTATAAAAAAATGTTTTATTATTATTATGGTGTATTATAAAAAAAGTTAGTTAAGTTAAATTATTTTAAAATTAATTTAAAAGTAATTCAAAATGAAATAAAATAAAAAGGCTAGAATCTTGGAAGAAAGTTTAATATTTTTAAAAAAATAGTTTATCATTTCTTAAGGGTTAAAGCTAGAATCTTCGAAAAAAGTTGAATATCTTTTGAAAAAAAGTTTATCATTTTCATTATATTTCTCATTTTTATTTTTTTCATATATGTAAGCTAATATTTTCTTTCCCCATCTAGTTGTAAGTCTAGTGATGAGAAAGCATCCACACATATTCAGAACTTCTAAGAAATCACAAAAATATTAGTAATTCCTAATTGCCTCAAATTTCTCAACCAAATTCCAAACCCTATCTCTTACTTATCATCACGAGCATCATTTCCTATTTCACATAAAATTATATAGATGATGATAATCTCGCCAAATATATTTGAATCAATATGACACGAGGAATATGATTTTTTTCTGTAACCAAGGTATTTGGCAATATTGTATTCCATGATACACAAAGGTTACATTGTACTCCTTGATATACTGAGAACAAATTCCAAACCCTATCTCTTACTCATCATCACGAGCATCATTTCCTATTTCACATAAAATTATATAGATGATGATAATCTCGCCAAATATATTTGAATCAATATGACACGAGGAATATGATTTTTTTTGTAACCAAGGTATTTGGCAATATTGTATTCCTTGATACCGAGAACCTTACTAAAATTATTAAAGGTGAACTTTGTCTCCATAGAGTGAATTTGGATATATATATATAATTTATTAATTAAGAAAAATTTAAGTTGAAAAAGTTTGGAATTAAGTTTAATTTAAAATTAAAAAAATAAAAAACTATGAAGTTAGTTTTATATATTTAAAAGTTTAATAAAAAATTAAAATAAACTCTAGATTAAATTAATCATTAGTAATAAGTAATGAAATATGAATGTATGTGAAAAGAATGATAATAGAATTGTTTGAGATATAAATGATAAATAATAGAATTAACTTTCAATTTGATGAAGTTAGGAATAAAAGAATTAATTGAATAATTACGTCGATAGGCATAATTATAGTATTAACTTCCCCCCTATACATCATAGCATGTTGTTAATCAGTAATTAGGTTTGTGCGGCCCAGATTGAAGGAAATCGGATATTCTTCATCCGTGTACCAAATTGGATGTTGATTTGCTCTACGCGTGGGAGTGGAGTGCGAAGGGTTTTGGATTAACTAAACAGGAGTGCATTACTTGAATTAACTAAACATGAGTGTGAAGGGTTTTGGATGAACTAAACCAGCTAGTATCTGAAGTGGAAGGGACGCAAGCGCACAGGTATGCTAAGGAAAACGAAGGGGTTTATCGTTGTTCGTATTTCTCCCTCTGTATACAAACATGACGTTCAACTCTGGTGATGGGGAAAAGGGCAGAGGTGAAATTGGGAGCTCAGAGGAGGAGCAACCACGAGGTTTGAGCACGGTACCTGTGATTCCAGTTATTGAGCAAGATAACAAGACTTGTCATCTTGATCTCTCGAATGAGCTGTTTAAAGGCGTGAAGGAAGCCTGTAGTGTAGGAAAGGATTTGTGCCGAGACTGTGCTTTGGTGCTGTAAGTTCTGATCCCAATGTCCTAAACATGTATTAAAATTTCTGGGTGTTTTTGTTTCTTCATCACTTGTTTATGATTTTCCTCTACAAACATTATTATTCCAACAGTCTTGGAACCATGAGGAAGTTAAGTCTTTAATTATGCGAAAGAAAATCAGTATCAATTTTGTGAGGGGAATGCCTAATTTTTTTTTCAGGGCTTAGGGATCACTGTATTTGGCATGGCATATATGTTTTTGCATGATGTCCTTGTCCACCATTGTTTTCGTGTGGGGCCTATTGCAGATGTCTCGTATTTTCAAAGGGTTGCAGCTGCACATCAGGTTTGTCGATATTCTTCCTCTCTGAACAAGAAAACACATAGAAAATGATTGAAATAAAGTTGATAATATTGTCCACGTGTTAGAATTTAACTGCAGCTCCACCATGCACATAAGTTTCATGGAGTTCCCTATGGTCTTTTCCTTGGACCCAAAGTGAGTCGCATCATTGCTGCCCAAATCCTTGTATTTGGTGAATCAACTTGTTTTGGTTATTGTTCTTATGGTTATTTATTATGGAGTGAGCTAAATTTTAGAAGTTTATTTGTACCATTTTTTTGGCAAAAATTCTGATCAAAATTTAGCTAGAATTGTTGAAATTGTAGTTGTTGTTTGTTGAAATTGCATAATCAAAATGCTCCATAAAGTTATGTTATAAGAAGGCTCAATTGAGTTTTATAAGTTATTAATTTATGAGTTGTACGGTCCTTGCAGGAAGTTCAAATAGTGGGAGGGGTTGAAGAGCTTGACAAACTAGTGAAGGCCATAGCTAAGACAACCAAGGACCCTATGGATTCTGCAAAAACTACTTGAATTCACAAGAATTATTTCAGAATGTGGTATACAGAATCTGCAAAGACTGCATGAATTCGCAAGATTTATTTCCAAGTGTGAGGTCACCTAAATTACATCCAATTGAATATTTTTATTTGTTTGTACATCGTATTGTAATCTGGGAGTCCTTGTGAACAAAGTTACGTGGAATATCTATGGCCAACCGTCGACAAGAACTTGTATATTTAGGCAATCTTGATATTGTCATATACGCAAGTGATAGTGTTACATGTTGTGATTTCTATGTGGAAATACATATAGAGATTGTACTCCCATTATTTATGTCATGTACACAATTGATCATTCATTTGTGACGAAAAGACAAATCGTTCAATCCTCATGTTGCTAGAATTACAATGTTGAAATTCTATAATATCATCATCCTCTCAAGTAAAGGACGATTATGATGCATCATTACCAAATAGAGTATCAGTTCTTCCGTAGGATAATTCAGACATTTATAAATTCAAATTGTGAGTAGTATTTATGTAATGTCCCCAAAAATCGAAAAAAAATAAAAAATATAGGCTAGTAAAAACTACCTAGACTGAACATTATTCACTTATGGAAATCTATCGTACACGTCATGTACCTCTGTTTATTAGTAAGTTGTTCTTACATTCTCTCTTTTACTTTCAGTCTTTCTTTTTAATGTATTTCACTTATGATGTTATACTGCTTGTTTACTGCTTAGTATTATGTTTACACTTTCGTCACTTATGTGTCGTCACTGGATTTATATGCTTTGTCCTTTCTACATTGTCACACTTGTTAAATTATGGAGTCCTAAATTAAATTTTTTTGTGGAAACAAAGTGGGCAAAGTGGCAGGGCTCGTTCTCCCATGACAGTTTGAGAGGTAAAGGTGTTTACTTGTTACCAGGCTTACTTAGTTCTCTGAACTAAGGCACCTGTTCTATTTACCTGCAGTTCATGCTTGCGACAAAAACTTGTTTAAGGTGTATGGAAACTTGTGACATTAAATATCATACTGCTATTTGACTTTGGTTCCTTGTCGACTCATAATTATACGAGGTAAAATACTCTTCTCATCAATTTAGCTCCTACTGCAAAAATTCATGTATATTACTTATGCTTCATTATGAAATTGTAAATTTATCATTTTACATCTTAGTATTATCTATGTTCTATGTGTATTTTAATAAGTCTTATTAATATTTCTAATGCGCCTCTTACTGTAGGTTAAGTATGTGGCCGTCAAAACCAAGCCATTGATTTATAATGGTTTAAGTATTTAACATGGCATATTCCATAGGCCATGTTTACGAAGCAAAATCTTAGGCCTTAATTGTATGGTGATAAGTTTATTTCTTAATCCTAAGGTTCACATGTTAATAGATTTTAAACCTATGGTATATTATATTTGGTATAAGTCTTGAATTGACTTAGGCTAGTGCCGACCTTATCATTGTAATTTGTTAATCCTTGTTATTTCATGAGCATTGTAATGTTGCAAGGTGATATGAAAAAGGGTGGCGAAACTATACTGTATGGTAGAAACCATACAATAGCAGGGTTTAATCCTTCATGGGGGAAGTGGACATACATATTAATGCAGTGAAACCTAAAATATGGAGAGTGGTTTTGGTATGGCATTAGTGGTTTCCAACTGGTGCATTCAATGCTCTTGGGAGAGCATGACATACCCAAGCTTAGGGCTTGGGAACATGATGGTTGGTCAATGTGTTTGTCATTTGGGGTTTATGCACAGGGAGAATACCATGGAGGTGACCTCCATACCATGAGGTATGAATCGTCTAGTTCATAGGCCTACACATTTTTTTGGTTTAATGATTTTAACATGGCCATACTTTTCATCCCCAGTTTCGCTTGTGTTTGCAGGTGACGAAAATGAAAGAGGATCAGTGTGGATTCAACTCTGTTGGCTCCCAGCATTTGCAATCATGGCCACGGTAAGGCTATGAGGAAGTCTCTACTTGATACCTCTTGGCCCTCTTGGGTAGAATGCAGATAGATTTGTTTCTTGGTTGGGGTTTTATGCTATGGGTTTTGATGTGGGGTTTAAAATTCACCTCCAGGAATATGATTACAGACTTGGATTTAATTAATTATATCAATGGCTTCGTCCATGGAGTGAAATCGCACTCCCTCTAGTTCTGTGTATAAATTTTGGGTTTGTAAAATAAACAATGGTTTGGGCCTTTGAGCCATGAGCTGCACCATTGCTTGCAATGTTGCCATAGCCCATTGGCATGCCCATATATACTTTGTTTGGCTTTGGAAACGACTGCGTGGAGACAATGCGAAATTACCATACTATGTATGATGCCTATACTTTGCATTTTTAATAAAGGACTCATGTCGTTTTGTTTACTATGTTGTGTAATGTGAAATCTATGTTAATGGTTTAATATGATGATTTTAGCACAGGCATTTTCCTTCGTTTGAGTTCTGTGTGTTGAGTATTTTAATGGGTTGTAATTTGTGAACATCATGGGTGATTGAGTGGCCAAGCCGTGAATGGCTTGCACCTTCCCTATCGTGGCGGTGATAGTCTTACTCTTATTTCATGGTTTTAATATTCTGACTATGTGTGAAACTTATGCTAAGGAAGTGGTTTAGATAGTTGTGTTTGGATGAGGCACATTCCTTCGAGGGTGCTTTGTGCACATTTATAATTATTACCTAGTTTTGTTTATAAGGGAAGCGAATAGGTGAATCCATGCCATGTATGGCCTTGGCTCACAATAGGCTCACTGTCCCATCTTGAATGGCTGCGATTCTTATTATCTTGTTGGGTTTAATTATGAAAGTGGGGGTGTGTAAAAACCATGGGAAAGCATATGACTGCTCTCATGTTGTATGTTCCCAGGTTTGGACTGTTTATAAAATAAATAATCATGGCTAAGTTCGTAACACAGCATTGGGCTATGACCCTCGTTGTAGCAAATTTAATGGTTGGAAACAACGCTTTGATGTTTTTATTGGAAGTATTGTGGTTCATAAATATTGTAGCCCGCATACTTAATGTATAGTGTGGCCTTAGATTAAGAATAGAAACGACTTACAGGAATTTATCCTGGGCATTAGCATGTGTAAAGACTATGGGTTATTTAAAAGAATTGATTATGTGCATTGTGTATTAGTTGTGGTTCTTAATATTTTAAAGAACAACAACATCGTTGCTTTGCTCGATTACTGTTTGTAAATTTATGATATGGTTATTAATTTGTACTTTGGCCTTGGGTCTAGGACATCCATGGGAATCGATGCCGTGACCTCTGTTGGATAATAAAGAGTTTTTAATTACTAGTTGGTTAATGTTATGTGCTTAGGGAAATTTAAATAGGACTCTGGATTATTATTTATGTAAACAGAGTTTTGATAAAGTACCACATGGATGGTCATGATGCCTCCTCTGATTATTTATAATGTTGTTTTATTTATGTGGAGTATTTTAATATAAATATGTAATATGGATACAGACCTCGAGAGGTCCTTAATGATTTGATTAGCTTGTTTTTAGATATAATATGTTCTTAGTGGATTTAGTTTATATTCTAGTTATGTTACTAAATAGTCATATTTAGCATTCTCGTTTATTTTATTGCTGAACTAGTTCTAATAAAAAATTAAAACAAGTTTCTGCTGACAAATGTAATATGTCAGCAGAGTACTAAAACCCAAGGAATAAATAATTACACTACTGATATCAAAACCTAGTTATAGTAAAGCTAAACTATATACTTGGAATAATACTGAAACAATCGTAAGGATAGAAACCCTGTAATATAAAACATATGTTAAAACTTACAGCCTAGGGTTATCATTTTAAGAATACATACCCTGGCAGATTATTAACGAGAGAATCAAACCAACAAGGTTAGTATATGAATTGAAATCATCCACCTAGTATAAACAATAGTTATTCTAGGAAAAATAGAATAGGGTGTGTGCAAGAAGTTGAGCGACACTTTAGATGCAATGGTGGAGTGAAGTCATTCACTCTTGATCCAAAAAAAAGAAATCAACCCAACCAACACCAAACCTGCCAAGCCTAGTCCCAAGGCTGGAAATAGTCATGCCAACTAGGATAGTAAACAAAATCACGCCTCTGTTTTAGTCAAGCTAATCGCGCACGCAATTTCCTTTGCTAAAATGGAGGCGTGATTGTTAAAACCTATTTTTTATTTTAAATCGTCTGAGGCCGTCTTTTTCTCATTTTCAGCGTGGCTATTGAATGAACGAAGATGAAACCTCAACTGTGCATAAGCAATTTTGGGTGTGCTTGAACCCTCCATCTCCACCTTTGGATTAACCTTCCCTTTGTGAGGTATTTTCTTCAATTTTTTTCATGTTTTTTTCATTTTCTTCATCAATTTATTTGCCTTAGATTGAAAAATTAAACCATATTAAATTAAATTATGGCCAATTGAAACAAAAACCCAATGGAATTGCCCAATTGAAACAAAAACCCGATGTAATTGGCCAATGGAAACAAGAACCCCAATGTAATTGGCCAATTGAAACCAATTCCTCAATTTAATGATAAAAATGAAATAATTTTGATTATTTAACAAAATTCCCATGCCCAATGGAAACCAAAACACCAATTAACTCAAAAAACAAATGAATATATTGGGATTTTTTCTTTGTCATGTTTTTTTTTGTTGACATTTTGTGCACTCTAATGTTGAGTCTTTAAGTTGTGTATTTTATATAGTTGGTTGTGATATGATCCAAACCACCCCATTGTATCTATGATAACAGTTATTGATGTAGGAATTGACAAGTGGCCTCATCTAAAGGAATTACCCTTCCTTTCTCATAGAAATATAGTCACCCTCATTAACAATAGCTACCATAACCATTGAATATCACCCTCATCAAAATGATAATAATCTTCATTATTAATAAATGGCTTAGAAATTGATTACCAACTTCATTCAACAATAGCCCCTCTCATTAACAATAAATATCTTATGAATAGACTAACACTCTAACAATGTGATCCATAACTATAATAGAGACTAACTACTAGTCTCATCCATATCACAATTCCCATCATTAACAATAATTAAAACATGAAATAAGGATCCTCACAAGGATCCTTGTGAATCCATACAAAAATCCACAAATAAACACCTTATAATTTCGATGAAACTTCTCGAAGTTGCTCTTCCAAGAACATCAATAAACACCTTATAGTTTTGGTGAAACTTCCCAATCCAAGTGTCAAAATAAGGTATAGTCAGCTTCCCATGCTTTTAAAAAATATTTCGTCTTGAACGAAGGGTACTTTTTGGTTAAGGTCAAGACAACAAAGTTCAACAATAGACTCTATGAATGTGAAGATACATAGGTAGGTTGATGTATTTGATTAAACATGCCAATCACATACTAGATCATACATGATATTTAATCCAGTGGAACCCTTGCAACCATAGAATCCACAAATGTCAAGTGGGATTTCAAATGTATGGTGTAAAAGTGTTTACTTGATTGAAACACATTAATATTTTCGATATACAAACATGAATAATGACCATAATTAAACTAAGCACTATGCGCAATGCATTTTCAAATGAAATATATATAATGCTTCATCTATAAGTATGATTTCCTAAGCACAGAAATAACATATGAAAAAACTATTATATTTAAAGGTTTCAATGATCTCAGTACATGCACACTAAAGTCAACTTTGTGAATCAACATGATTTGAAGCATAAGTCCACTCGATTAGGGTTAGGATTAGGGTTTCCTAGGTAGGGTTATCATTTCGGCATCTTGTTTCCATCATCCTAGTTGTATATATTGGCTGAAAACATTGACAATATTGATATATATGGTTTATTGATCATACGTAAAATTTGGCATGTTCATTAACTTGACATACAAGAGAATTTCCCACTTTGTGCTAGATCCATACCTAATTTGGGAAAACTATAATTATGATACATACCTCATTGTGCTAGATCCCACCTAATTTCATACAACCAAGGCCTCCAGATCATCTCTTATAATGATGGTCTCCATTAGTCTCTCGTGCTATGTATCTGGTAAGAAGTAGCGTACAAGAACACAAAATTGTCATATTCATAAGAAGCATACATGGGAAAATTAAAATTATGATGTACATACCTCATCAGGCTAGATCCCACCTAATATCATACAACCAAGGCCTCTAGATCATCTCTTATAATGATGGTTTCCATTAGTCTCTCATGCTATGTATCTGGTAAGAGGTAGCGTACACGAACACAAAATTGACATATTCATAAGAAACATACATGGGAAAATTACAATAATGATACATACCTCATCATGCTAGATCCCACCTATTATCATACAACCAAGCCCTCCGGATCATCTCTTATAATGATGGTCTCCATTAGTCTCTCATGCTCTGTATCCGGTAAGAAGTAGCGTACCTTCAATGAATTCCGAATAGGCATTGTTTGTACCAATGATTAAGTTGGTAAAGTGATACACACTTGCACCTGGTTTGTAATCCTTGTAAACATATCCACCCTTCTTTCCTGCATTGTTGTCATGTGTAAGATATTCACCTTTAACAACCATAGACCCAATGGGGAAGTGGTTGTTTTCATCATCAGTCATGGACATAATGAGGGTTTTCTTTCCCTCTATACAACGTGCCAACAAGTAATCACCACCCCATTCACTATATTTTGAGGCAACCACTGCGTATATGTGTCCTGCATAGTATGATTGTAGGTATATGATCAAATATTTTTCATGTGATACAAGGCCATTAATGTGAGTTTCAAAACTACGTAAATTTTACAAATTTTTTTTAAGGAAATGCATCATACCAGTTTGTACAAGGTCTGATACATGATCAAAATCTATAGAAATATACGATTGGTCTTCCTCCAACAGAGTTAACTCAACAATTGCACGCTGATAAAGTGGAAGTGATATTCGATCCCATCCATCAACCCAATCCAATGATTCACACACATCCCAGTCACCATCATAGCAAGGCGGGCAAAAACATTTGAGTTTTCTGGTCCAAATTTCAAACACTCGGTTATCATAGCTTCGAACCGAATGAAAGCCACAAGTCCTAGAAATAGTCTTGCATTCCCATGCATGTGAACGATCTATGTCTACCACCTCCCAAAAAAATCTCTCCACGTGTCTCTTTCTTGTGGATTCTTCTCGCATAGATGATTCCTCTCCCATTACTGACGTGCACCACCTGACTATAGATTGAGCATTTCGAATAGTAGATATTGTAGATAATTTCAATTCCTCTCTTCATAGGGTTGTTTTGACACATGCGTCGGCTCCATCATGTTCTCCTTTACCATGCCCAGTCTCAAAATAGTTCCACATATGTGGAACTTTGTAGTTTTTATGCAATGAACACAACCATTGAAATATGCATGCATTTTTGAGCTGACGAACACATCCATCAGACCAAATCCAGTGTTGAGCCATCTGTATGTCCCTACCCTTCAAATGATCATAGAACATGATGAAGCAATGGCATACATAGTGGAAGTCATGGCACCTATCATCACTTATGTAGAAGTGATATTCCTTTAGAATTTCTCTTTGCTCTTCACTACTGTTTGGGCCATGCCTATATGTGATATGCACCATCAAGGAAACCTGCTCAGAGTGATAATACTGAATTTCGATCTCATTTTGAGGTTGCAGAGTGTAGTTCTTGGAAAAATCAACAACTGAAAGTATAGTACCACGAGGAAATGTATCTCTGCATATTCTAATCTTATGATCCTACCATCATGCCAAGTGGACATGCTGAACATATTGACGTGTCTTTTCAATAAATTCATTGACGAAGACACTAACTTGTACCTGTTGACACAAAATGATCTCAATATCAGGTTTTTTTGTAAGTAAGGAATGAAATGCAACTGTTCAAACATAAATTTTTAGATAAATGCATGTACCTGAGATGTCACCAATTGTATTTTTTTTCTTTCTTTCCCTGGGACTATTTCATAGCTGATATATTTGAAACTTTTCATGTCTGTAACCATATTCCCAAATTCATTGTCTCTAGTCTTGTGCATACATTGGCTCAATAATGCCATTCCAGCACAGTTGGAGCAAGTTCCATCCAAACAGGATTTTGCATAGTAAGTTTTCCCCTCGGGCCTATTGTAGATGATACTATGAATGAATTCTCTTGATGAGGTCGGTGGTATTGTCAAGGAGCAATCCTGCACATGGTTAGTATGCAACACACGACGAATGTACAAAAATGTTTCATAGTAATATTCATATTCTACCTGGTATCTACAACAACAAGTGTGACGAAGAGTATTTATTCTAACATACCAGGGCTTTAATTTCTCAAAAGATCTTTGCCCCAAATTCAATTGTCTATGTTCATTCCTAAATTTCTCGTATAGTTATGTCTGTGTTATATCAAGAAGATGCTTAATATGTGGTTCATGGTCCTTTGAACCCCTTCTCAGTTTTAGTACATCCTTTTGGTTTGAAGAAGGCCTCATGTGATCATGCCAAAAACTCTGCACTTGTCCCTTTACTGCCTCAACTAGCTTCATGTCACGACGTGGCAACCGACCAATAAAGGGCCAAAAATCTGTCTAGGAGGTTGTGTCAAGATGTTCTCTTCTAATAGAATACCTATGGAGGGTTTTTACATTCAAATTAACTAGTTTAGATGTAGGCTTGAGAAAACGAAGGACCATGGTGTTCTTATTTACAATTGCTTGTGACAACACACGACGAGCCGCATTGCGGTCCTTTGACCGTGTGTTCTTACCAATTTTACCAAAGACATCTACTAAGCTTTTAACTATATGAGAACTTGGTCCAGAAGGCTTTATCATCTTTATCCCTAACGATTTCCTAACAATATTCATGCCCCTAGATTTTAACAATGATAAAAATAATCTACATTTATCTCCATCACATTTCTCCTCAAAATAATTATTTAGTATTTGTTGAGTTTGATAAGCAATACTACGTTTAGATAGCGTACCTTCAATGGAATTGAGGAGTCCTTCATCAACTTGTATACGCTTCGGAGTTCTTCGACGTGTGCTTTCTAATGGAGGTAAGGGAGTTGGATTTCTATCATCCAGGTCATCAACAATACGCTCTAGAGTTTCAGTAGCAACTTGTTGTCCTTCACTATCTTCCTGGTAGTTGGATGGTGGAAGTCCAACATCCTCATCGATGGTCCGGTTAATATTTTCTTCTTCAATAGTAGGCTCCGTGTCCAAAGCCTCTTCAACGGTAGGCTCCATGTACACTGCCTCTTCATGAGCTTCGTCTTGAGATGGTAACTTATCACTTTGACTTGATGTGGGATTTTAAACATCCCCTAATGAGCACCTACGTTTTGCTTCTTGAATACTTCCATGGGGTGCTTGTTCAACAACTATTGTGGAAATTGAAGGTCCCTCTAGTGAATGCTTCCTTTTTTCTTGTGCTAGATTAATAGGATGAACCGTCATATCCTCTATAATTAAATTTGGATTAGTTTCCAAAGAAAGCCTCTAATTCATCATGTCTATTCTTTTCTTTTCTTTCTCTTCTTCGATGACTTCTTGAGGTCTCTTCTTCCTTACCGATTTTCTTCCTCGGTTACGTACATTCCCCATCACCACAATGATCAATGTCAATATAGTTTGTTTTTGTTGATCCTCAATTACAAGCTTCCAAACCATTAACTTGCTTTATAACTATTGATCCGTCAAGGTGTTTCAATCTTCCTTCTCAATTGTTTATATTTCTCATCAAAACAATAATGAATGGGAAAATTTACCTTTGCTTCTCTTGAATAATAAGCAAATCAAAGTTATATCCACCATCACCATGAAATGACATTGAAGCTTGATATCTTATCCTGTGTGCTCCTCAACCATGAAAGATGTCTTCAATGCTGCACCTGCATAACAAAAAGAATGATGCAGAATGTGTAGATTGTGAGTATTATGGACAAACCCGTGCTCTTGAAAAAAAAATGCGCGCTAATCGGAGTTGCTCTCGGACAAAGACAATTCTATGTTTTTTTAACAGTCCAAAAATGCGCACTCTATTTGTGTGGGCAAACCGCGCACGCGATATGGTTAATCACAATTAATGAGGTGGGTGCATGGCTAAGGCTTTCCTAATTTATTACATACTAATTTTTTAAATATTTCTTAATTTATTTATTATTAAGTTTAGCCTAAGTTTAGAAATAAACATATACTTCATGACTTAGACATGATTTAGAATACATTCGATTTAAATATAAATATTTAATAAAAGAAAATCTTTTTGATTAAGATAGTTAGTCTATCCAATAAAATTGTTATCTAACCTCCTAAGCAATAACAATATTGTGTTGATGCAAATAGTAGAAGATAGGATGATGATAAGGATGAGGATGAGGATGATGTTCAGGATATTGATGGAAATGATGATGATGAATGATAATGATGTTCATGATGCTGATGGTGATGATGATGAGGATGATGATGATGGTGATCATGGTGAGGATGAGGATGATGATGTTCACGATGTTGATGGTGATGATGATGATCATGTTGATGGTGATGATGGTGGTGATGATGAAGATGATGTTGATGGTGATGACGATGATGATGATGTTGATGGTGATGATGATGAGGATGATGATGATGATGTTCACGATGTTAATGGTGATGATGATGATCATGTTGACGAAGATGAAGATGAAGCCGAAGATGAAGGTGATGATGATGACGAGGATGATGATGATGATGAAGATGAAGACAAAGATGATGAAGATGATGTTGATGGTGATGATGATGATGATAGTGATGATGATGATGATCATGATCATGGTGATGATGTTGATGGTGATGACGATGAGGATGATGATGATGATGTTCACGATGTTAATGGTGATGATGATGATCATGTTGTTGATGATGATGATGATGATGATCATGTTGATGATGATGATGATGATGATGATGAAGGTGATGATGATGATGAGGATGAGGATGAGGATGATGATGATGAGGATGATGAAGA
>LPNX010289114.1:189432-196095 GCA_001517045.1 Pseudotsuga menziesii
AAGAGACCCTCAACTTCTTGCATGCACACAATAGGTAGTCAAGGGTTTCATACCTGAATTTGAAGCTCTGTTAATGGCTGAACCTGCACACTCAAATAAACAACATTAACAATTCAATGCAAATCTGACCTGTATTTGATGACGACATCACTTGGGAACTACCACGTTCCACGCAACCATGATCCAGAATCGTTCCTTTTTTAATCCAAATCCCCCTGAGCTGGACTGCAACGTGCAAGTAGCTTATATATCCTAAGGTAGGGTTTCCTAACTAGTATTGGATTCAGAATCAATCCTCTTTTCCTTGTAGGAGAAAGTTCTATAGGAAAACACTTGAGAGATCAAAACAAGCACAATAATAATTCTCCAAGGATAAAAATTAGAACACCCAAGCCTTTGCTTGGCCTGAGTTTTTATAGATAGACTTTTCAGTCAAAGGGACAGTTAACTCAAGAAATCCTTGATTTCTTGATTTAACCCTTTTTAATTACTAGGGTAATTTTCAATACTTAACTTAGGAACTTTTAACTATCTTCTAGTTAAACTTTCATAGGAATTATGCTATTTGTTAATCCTTTAATAATAAATAATAATTGATGGAGCTTCTCTTCTTTCTTTTATTTAATTATATATTTAATCATAATTAATTCTTTATACATACTATGTGTTAGTTTTTCAACATTAAGCTAGCATTATTAGGATCTTTAACTGAGAGAATAACAAGTACATCAATCAAACACAAGAGACAGTGAACACAATGTTTTTCCTTGGGGAAACCATAAAGGAGAAAACCCCACAACTTCCTCAGAGATAGAATCAGCACCAAAACAGTAAAAGCCCCAAAATAGTAAGTGATCTCCCAACAGCAGTAATATTCTTCTTGTCTAGCCCCAGTGTCTTCTCCTTCCTCAACTATGTGCTACACTTGAGTGTGTATGACTTGTGTGATAAATAGAGATTCCAGTTCTCTATTTATACTAATCTTGACATGACTAAAACACTACTAGGGTCGACCTATACTAGGAGAGTCTAATAACCCTAGTGCCCCCGAACTGCGGGGACTTTAACACTTAGACAATCAGAGGGTTACCCACCATGACTTGACATGACTTGTTTACATTATTGATCCTCCCAATCGGAGCATCGGGGCATGACAACATGACTCAAATACATAATAGATACATCCCAGAATAAACATCGGTTTACAATACATAAGATACATAGATGAATACATTCCAAATTTGCAAATACATCAACACTCCCTCTTAACTAGAAAGGTATTCTTTCGACACAATTTTCAACACTGGTCCTCTTCTTTGTATCAGCTGGATCATCTTGTCTTCTACATCTCAAGTATTCTGAGTCTTCAAGTCATCTTCATCTTCAAGTCATCTTCATCATTGGATCTGGATCAACTCTCGATCTGGATCATCATGGGATGTCATCACTAGATCTAGATCATCACTGGGCATCATCACTGGATTTGGATAATCACTTGATCTAGATCATCACTGCTGGGTCATCATCACTGGATCTAGATCATCACTCGATCGGGAACATCACTAGCTATCATCACTAGATCTGGATCATCATGGTTGCTATCTCATGATTCTTCTCGTCACAGGAAGTTCTACAGAGCCATCCCTTTTCCATGCTAGTTGTAGGCCTAGCATCCATGTAGGTCTTTTCCAGCACTTATATCTGATCAACACATGATATGAAGAATGGCATGCCCAACACTTACATCTGACCTACTCGTCAGAAAGGCATGCCCAGCACTTAGATCTGATCATGTAGGAACTGATCCTATAATCATATCAGAAAGGCCCAGTACTTACATCTGATCAGCACATGATACGAAGAATGGTTCATCATTTCTATCGGATTAACACATGATGCGAAGATAGATACTACACTTACATCTTATCAACACATGATGCAAATAATGGCACTACACTTACATCTGATCAACACATGATACAAAGAATGGCGTAACACTTACATTTGATCAACACATGATGTGAAGAATGGCTCAACACTTACATCTGATCAACACATGATGCAAAGAATGGCTCTGCACTTACATCCACCTAGTGAGGGAACACATCCCAATACTAATGGAAGGGCTATGCACTCATATATTATCATGAGGGAACACATCCCAATAATCATATCAGAATGGCCCCCAGTCATCCTCGACTGAGCTACCTAGTAACTGACCAGGTGCCTCCATTCTCCTAGAGAATGGCAGTTGCCCTTACATCCAACCTACTCGTTGGAATGGCCAACACTCACATATGACATGGAAGGAACTTAATCCTTAAGCCATGACAGAATGGTTTAGTCCTTACATCTGATCAAGTGGGAACACATCCCTCTATCACATTAGAATGGCTACTAAACCCTATATTGAGTGTTCCTGGTAACTGACTAGGTGCCTCCATTTCTAGGATGGAAATTACCCTTACATCTATCCTACTCAACAGAATGGCCAACACTCATATCTGACATGGAAGGAACCAATCATTTCACCATGAAAAAATGGCTCAGCCCTTACATCTGACCATTAAAGGAACCAATCCTCTCACCATGTCAGAATGGCTATGGGTCTCATCACTTTCTCTTGGAGGAAACCTCGATCTGGAGAACAACAAGCTTCTCCCTGAAGTACTCAAACTTCAACCTAGCCAATGGCTTCATCAATACATCGGCTATCTGTTCCTCCGTCGCAACATACTGGAGCTTCATTGCTCCCCTCTACACCATATCCATGATATAGTGATACTTGATCTCGATATGCTTTGACTTGTCATGGAACACTGGATTCTCTGACAACTTCACGCAACTTTGTTTGTCACAATGTATGAAAGTAGCATCCAACTGGTGATCAAATATATCAGACAGTAGCTTCCACAACCATACTGCCTCACAACTAGCTGAACAAGCTACGACATACTCTGCTTCAGCTGTACTCAGTGTCACATAGGATTGCTTCCTACTAAACCAAGAGATCACACCTGATCCCATACTGAAGCAACACCCTGAAGTACTCTTCCTGTCGATGGCACTTCCTACCCAATCTGAATCAACATAGCCTTCCAGGTTAATCTTTTGATTCACATCGTATTTGAGCCCATAATCAACTGTACCCTTAAGTTACCTGGAAGGCTAGGGACAAATCTACGTTAGGGACAAATTTCAAGGCATTTGGGTGGACAGAACTCAAGAAAAGAAAAACCCTAAGTTGCTCCTGAACCAACTCTGCAGGATTTCAGCTCAAGTCTCAGATTCGACATTTTGACCTAGTAAGATCTAAGATCTCTTGTATTTCCATTTGATATTTTCATTTTAAAGATGTCTCATCATACCAAGCTTGATGAAAATCTTGAGGGAGCTAATAACTTTCGAGCCTGGAAGTATAGGATCTCGCTGGTCCTGGAAGAGAATGAATTAGACTCCTACATTCATGAGGAGGTTCCAGTTCCAGAGGGAGATGAGGAAAAGGCCTTACATTAGAAGAATATGGTTATGGAAAAGAGGATCATTGCTGATTCTATCAAGGATCACCTTATCCCATACGTGTCCTCTCTCAAGACACCTAAATCCATGTTTGATGCCCTAACCAAATTGTTTGAAAGGAAGAACATAAACCGGAAGATGACTCTGATGAATCAACTGAAGAATATGAAGATTCAAAATGCAGAGACCATCCAGTATTACTTCACAAGGGTTTCTCAGATCAAGGAAAAAATAGAAGCTATAGATGAAGAAGTGGAGAATGCAGATATTGTGATGACAACACTGAATGGCCTTCCTAGGTCATGGGATGCTTTCATTCAAGGAATATGTGCTAGAAATAAGTTAGTCAAATTCAATAGACTATGGGAAAAATGTTCTCAAGAAGAAGCACAGATAGCATCTCAAGAAGAGAATATGGGAAGTGAAGACCAAGCCCTCACAGCCCACTCTAAGAAAAGCAGAAGAAGGCCTCATTACTCCAAAGGTAAGGATTCTCATCGGAGAAAGAATAGTAGAAGAGACATATCAAAATTGAGATGCTATACATGTGATGAAAGAGGACACTTTGCAAAAGATTTCCCTAAGAACATGGGCCACTATCATAAGAAGAAGGGGAACAAAAGGAGACATCATGCTCATGCTGTAGAGGATGATGAACCATCCAAGAAGAGATCTAGATATGAAAGTGAAGATTCTTCAAGCGAGGACGAATATGTTCTGATCTCTGCTCTCACATGTAACATTTCTCATGGAAGTGATGATTGGCTTATAGACAGTGGGGATTCCAAACATATGACTGGATTCAAGGAATCCTTTGTAATACTGTCAGAACATGAATCACATCACAAGGTGAAGCTAGGAGATGACTACCAATATCCAATAAAGGGTAGTGGGGAATGTTCATATAAAATAGACTCTGGTAAGTCTCTAACAATGAAATAAGTATTTGTTTGTGCCAAGAATCAAGAAGAACCTTCTCTCCGTATCAGCATTGGATGCAAAAGGGATGTGGGTTGCATTCATAGATGGTTAAGTCATCATGTGGCAAAGAGGTAAGACTATCAATGATGCAATAGTGATTGGAGAACAAGAAGGAGGGTTGTACAAATTGAAGGGCCGGCTTGGTACATGACACAGTAGATCCAAATGAACTTTGGCATAGAAGGCTTGCACATGTGCATTACAGAGCACTACCTATTGCAAGTAAAGCTCTTGAAGGTATTCAATAATTCCAAGCAAAACATGATGGAGTTTGCAAAGGATGTGCAAAAGGGAAGAATACAAAGAAGACATTTCCCAGCAGTGAAAGAAAAGCCAAAGGCATACTAGAAATCATCCATTCCAATGTATGTGGTCCTATGTCATCAAACTCACTAAGCGGGTATGCATACTATGTTTCTTTTATTGACAATTTTTCTAGAAAGACATGGGTTTACTTCATGAAGAAAAAAGACAAAGTATTCAGTAAGTTCAAGGAATTCAAATCCTTGATTGAGAACCATACTAAAAAGAATATCAAAACCATTCAATCAGATAATGGCGGAGAATTCACTTCAAATGAATTCTAAGAGCTATGCAAAGAATCATGGATTAAGAGGGAGTTGTCCACTTCTTATAATCCACAATAGAATGGGATTGCATAATGAAAGAATACAACCATCATGGAAGATGCAAGAGCAATGATTCATGATCAAGATCTTCCTATGCATCTTTGGGATGAAGCTTCCAAAACAGTGGTGTATGTATAGAACCGTACTCCGCATAGAGTACTTGAGAACAAGACTCCTGAAGAAGTCTTCTCCGGAAAGAAACCAGAAGTTAGCCATCTCAGAATATTTGGCTGTCCTATGGAAATAAAGGCATATTTGTGGGATACTCTGAAAGCTCAATGGATTACAGAATCTATTTCCCAGGATACAAGAAGATTGACATTAGCAGGGATGTGACATTTGATGAAGACACAGCCTACAACAAATCCAGAAAGAAACCTGCTGAAGAACCTGAAGAACCAGAAGCAGAAGTACCCAGAATTCATGACACAACCATGAACGAAGAAGATAAAGAAGAAGATCGATATTTTGAGGAACCACAAAGACGAGGAGATCCACCTCTAGAGAAGAATCCTCATAAGAGGAAACCTGCTTGGGTATGTGAACTTATCCAAGGTGTAGAAAGATATGGGGCTCCAATAGAGAATCATAGAGAAAGAAAGAGAACCAGATCCTGCTCCGGGTTTGTAGCTTTACTATGTGATTTCATTGATAAAGAACCTTCTGGTTATGAAGAGGCAGCAGAACGAAAATAATGCAAGGATGCTATGATCGAAGAATATCGATCGATCATGAAGAATGATGTTTGGGATGTTGTCCCAAGACCAGAAGGGAAGTCGGTTGTAACTTCCAAATGGATCTACAAGATCAAGCATGCTGCAGATGGTAGCATTGGAAAGTATAAAGAAATATTTGTAGCTCAAGGTTTCTCTCAAAAAGAAGGAATAGACTGTGAAGAAACCTTTGCACCTGTACCCAGATACACTTCCATTAGATCAGTACGTGCTCTGGCTGCAGTGATGAAATGGAAGATACACCAAATGGATGTCAATACTACCTTCTTGAATGGTGTAGTGGAAGAGGAAGTGTATGTAGAACAGCCAATCAGTTTTGAGACACGTAATAGAGAGTCTCATGTATGCAGATTGAAGAAAGCCCTGTATGGTTTGAAATAGGCACCCAGGACCTAGTACGGCAGAACTGATAGCTTTCTATCCAGTTTGGGCTTTACCAAGAGTAAAGAAAATTCCAACCTTTACTATAAGGTTGAGGATGGAAACCTAGTGATGCTTCTACTATATGTGGATGATCTATTTGTGACAGGTATAGATGGGTTGATTGCTGATATGAAGAGAAATCTTGCTGCTGAGTTTGGAATGAAGGACTTGGGGATGAGGCATTACTTTCTAGGTATGCAGGTGTGGTAGAGTACAAATGGAATCTTCCTTGGACAAGGGAAGTATGCAGTAGAGATCCTGAAGAGGTTTGGGATGATGGATTGCAAGGCCATGACCACACCTAAGGCATCGAACTTGAAGCTATTGAGTGATTCTTCATCAAAGTCGGTTGATGCTACAATGTATTGTTAGATGAT
>LPNX010289114.1:201836-231225 GCA_001517045.1 Pseudotsuga menziesii
CATTGGAATATTTTTTTAAAAATATCACTATGAAGCCAACATAATATTCTACAATTTGTTTTGTTACTGCAAGTCAAAATTCACATGGCATATATGCGTTTTGAGGGCTTCTATCTAGCACATGAGTAAAAAATCAGGTTTTCATCGCCAAATTTGGCCAAAAAGTGTTACCCATCTTCATGGAATCACCCAAGTGTTACATCCAAAATTTGAGATATTACATCCTTTGTTGCTTAGAAAAACACCTTCCCTGGTGTTTTAGGGACTCAAAATGATATCATGAAATAAGGCGGGGTAAGCCTTTCTTATGGTGGCCTTGTTCTCCCAAATAGCTTCGTTAGCCTCAAAGTGCTTCCACTGCACTTTCAATTGGACCACGTTGTGCTTCCGAAGCTACACTTCGTTTTTGTCCAATATATGAGTAGGATTAGGGGAAAAATCCCCATTAGGTTCCACCTATAATAGGGACCAATTAACAACATGTTTAGTATCATAAACATATTTCTTTAACAAATATGCGGGGGTAATGCTAGTTTATAAGCCATTGGCCTTTTCTTGGCCAATATTTCAAAATGTCTGCAAAATATAGGTTTTAATTTACCGCACCTACCCAAGATCAACGAGATTCTTTTGGATTTTACTTTCAAGTAAACATGATATCCTATTTGAAATTCCTTATCCTTTATTTTCAGATCTGCGTAATGTTTATGGCGGTCTTGTGCTTCCTTAAGGTTCATCTGGACCTTGGTAATCAAATGTTCCAAGTCCATCAACAAATTAGACCCTAACACGAGCTGATCCACCTGGATATCCGAAGTAACCGGTGTCCTACACTTTCATCCATAGAGTACCTCAAAGGGACTCATCTTCGCGGAATCCTGACAACCATTGTTATACACAAACTCTATGAGATGCATGTAATCCTCCCACTTCATGGGATTGTTCATGACATACATTCGGAGCATGTCCTCGACAATTTTATTTATTTGTTCAGTTTTCCATTTTGTTTGTGGGTGATATGCAATACATAAGTTCAACCACATCTCCAATCTAGAGAATACAGATCTCCAAAAGTTTCCTGTGAACTTAACATCTCAATCTGAGATAATTACCTTGGGTATCCCATGTAATCTAAATATTTCTTTCAAGAAGATATAAGCAATGTTCATGGCCTTGTAGTTCGACTTTACAGGAATGAAGTGTGCTGCCTTCGACAACTTATCGATTACCACAAAAATATAATAATTTTGCTGCTTATTTTTGGTAAACAGGTGATAAATTCCATACTAATAACCTCCCACTTCCATTCCAGAATGGGAAACGACTGTAGAAATCCTGCAGGATGCTGATGCTCATCCTTGACTAGATGGAACTCCTGCCATTTTTCAATAAACATTGCAATGTCAGCCTTTAACTTAGGCCAAAAAAAGTGTCTCTTGACAGCGGATGTCATCTTTTTATATCCTATGTACCCCGAGTAGGGTACCCAATTAAATTCTGTGAGGATGTTGGACCGAAGGTCCCCTCCTTCTGGAACATACAAGCGATCCTTGGACCATAGCAGTCTAGATTTGTCGACCTTGTATTATTTTGGTTGTTGAAACAACCTATCCTCCTGGATTTTCTTGATGATCTCTACATAGTAGGGGTCAACTTTGTTGGTCGCTCTAATCCTCTCATGCAAATGTGCATCGATTTGACTCAAAGTCACCTCCAAAATCATGTGAGTTCATCGGCTTAAAGCATCAACAACCTTATTCTCCTTTCCCTTAATGTGCTTAAGCTCAAAATGGTACTTGCTGAGGAAAGCCAACCATCTAGCTTGCCTCACATTCAGATATGGTTGTTCAAATAAATACTTCGAACTCATATTTTCTGTATTCAAATGGAACTTCCTTCCCATGTGGTAGTGCCTCCACATCCTCAAAGCATGGATGATCGTTTTGAACTCAAGATCATGCGTAGGGTAATTTTTCTCATGTTCTTTTAAATTTCATGATTCATAATAGAATCTGTGATCATTCTGGAAGAGGAATCCTCCAATTCCTTCCTTGCTTGCATCTATGCAAACAACGAAACCCCCATCAGTATCTGCAATCCGCAATAGCGGTGCGGTCATCAAAAGTTGTTTAATATTTTTAAAACTTTATTCACACTTGTCAATCCATATGAACTTATTTGCTTTATTCTGCAAAGTGGTCATGGGACAAGTGATTCTTGAGAGGTTCTTAATGAACTTCTAATAATATCCAGTTAATCCCAAGAATGAGCTAATGTCAGTGACACTAGTAGGGGTAGGCCAATCCTTTATGGCTTTAATTTTTTTGGGGTCCACAGCTATCCCTTTCTCGGAGATAATGTGACCTAGATACTGTATCTGAAGTTTGTAAAAATCATATTTACTAAACTTAGCGTAAAGATGGTGTTCTCTTAACACTTGTAGTACTATACAAAGGTGTTCTTCATGTTCCTCTTTATTCTTGGAATAAACCAGGATGTCGTTAATAAGGAATAGGACAAACGTTTCCAGATACCTACAAAATATGCTATTTATCATACAAATAAAGTTTGTGGGTGCATTGGTCAACTCGAATGACATCACTACAAACTTGTAGTGCTCATACCTTGTACGAAAGGTGGTTTTGTGAATATATTCATCGTGAATCCGTACCTGATGGTATCTGGATCATAGGTCAATATTTGAAAAGATTGTGGATCCTCCCACTTGATCGAACAAATTGTCAATCCAGGCGAGTGGGTAATGGTTCTTTATATTCATTTTTTTCAACTAATGGTAATCGATGTACATCCGCATCATACCATCTTTCTTCCTTATGAATAATATCGGTGCTCCCTAAGGGGACACACTAGGTTGAATATACCTTTTCTCTATCAACTCCTGTAACTAGAGTTTGATTTCCACCAATTCAAGTGCACTCATGTGGTAAGGGGATTTGGATTCCGAAACTAATCCTGGGGTCAGTTCGATGGAGAAGTCTAGGTCTCGTTTCGGAGGTAATCCAGGGATTTCCTCGGGAAACAAATCCTTGAATTCTTAAAGAATGGGGAAGTCTTCTATGCGTTGTTCCCTATCAGACTCTATGTGTCGAATGTTTACTGCAAACAACTTGTAGCCTTTACTAATGTATTTCTTTGTTTGTAAGGAAAATATTTGTCTTACATAAACTTTCTTTGGAATGCCCTGAACCTTCACTTGGTTCCCTAGGCTATCAGTACACAAGATAGACTTGTGCAAACAATCGAGCATGACATGTTGTTGATCTAGCTAGTCCATGCTGATAAGTACATCGTATGACCCTAAAGGTAGGATGTTCAGGTTTACTTTTGTAAGAAAACGATTCAAGTTGACCTCACATTCCTTAACAATTTCTAAAATCTTCTGTTCCGTACCTGTGGCTAACCGAACCAGCCAAGGTTTATCATGTTTTAATTTTCCTAGTTTGCATATATCAACAATTTTAGGCACAACATAGCTCCGGCAAGCACCAGGATTAATAAGTATTGAAACACAAGTGTTCAATATCTTACCTTGTATATCGACCTTCGTATCTTGATGATCTGCCTGTCATCCATCCAATGCTGCATAGATCTAGGGTTTTCCAGCTATGTCCTCGACAATTGGTTCTTCTTGTAACTTTTGAAAGACCCCAAATCTTGTTATTACAATCTTAGGCATCATGAAGCCCACTACATTTACAACACTTGATCTGTAGCAGGGTAGCATTGGCTCCACCTACTACTATTTTGTTAACATTAGAAGATGCTGCATAAGGGTTTGTACCAAGTTTATTAAAGTTCATGTTTTCTTGAAAGATATTATTTTTCTTTCTGTATGGCTGTGGGTTGGACCCAGGTTTGCGGTTATCAGATAAATTCTTAGACTTGTCTCGGTTTCGGTTCATGTTCTGCTACCTCAGCTGTCCGTGCAGATAATAGAGCCTAGCTTTGTGTAGCATGGTATCAAAATTATTAGGCATGTCAAATTCAATCATGTCCCAAAAAATGGGAGGAAGACGTCCTAGGAACTTCTAGATCTCTACCTTTTCTTCTTTGATGTATGGTACATAATGCAACAGATCCATAAATATGTTAATAAATGCATCCATAGTCATTGATCCCATGTGTAGTTCGTGAAACTCTTTCACTTTTCAGTCAAAGAACCTTTTCAACATATATTTTTCTTGGAATTTTTTTTGGAAAGTATCCCAAATTATTTCTTGCAGCTCATATTTCTTGCTGTGTTTTAAATATCTCCACCATCTTGCTGCTTTTCCATTCAAGTTATATATGGAAAGCCGAGCCTTCATCTCACTTGAATATCTATGAACCTTAAAGTACTTACTCATGCCGAACAACCACTCTTCAGTCATTTCTACCGTGTTTACTTCACCTTCATAGGTTGGGGCTCTTATTTTTTAGAACTCCCCCTGAAGACTGTCATCACTCCTTTGCTTCTTTCTTCGTGGAGAAAGTGAGTCATCACTAAAAGGACTGTGATGGTATTCTTTAGTTTCTTCAGGGGTACATTATTTTTCTTCTTTTCTTTGGATTATGGCCCATTTTCGGTAAGGTTCTCTTTTGGAACTGTTTGTGGATGGAGTGGGTTTACCTTGCGAGCTTCCTCCTGTCATATTTCTCAGCAAGGATTCATTTATAGCTTGTTGTTCCTTCCTATCATTCAGGTTGTCTTCTCTGAAACTTTTCAATTCAGTTTGAAGACTGTGTAAATTTTTCAAAACATCAGAGTTTAAATCTACCATCAACTCCGCTTCCAGAGTGGGGGTGGTCATCTTACCTAGATGGCTATTTTCTTCCCCAATATTCATAAACTCATTAGTGCTATAAAAATTTCTTGTCAACACCAAAAAAATTTAAATGACATAAAAAATTTCTGTTAGTAACATATTTAATTAACATACTTTATTTTCTTCGTGTGAATGCTTGGTGCACCTATAGGTATCTTAGTATTGAAACCGGGCTATGGTACCACTTGTAATGTCCCCAAAAATCGAAAGAAAAATAAAAAATTATAGGCTAGTAAAAACTACCTAGACGGAACATTATTCACTTACAGAAATCTATCGTACACTTCATGTACCTCTGTTTATTCGTAAGTTGCTATTACATTCAGTATTTTACTTTCAGTCTTTGTTTTTAATGTATTTCACTTATGATGTTAAAATTCTTCTTTACTACTTAGTATTATGTTTACACTTTTGACTCTTATGTGTCGTCGCTCAATTTATATGCTTCGTCATTTCTACTTTGTCACACTTGTTAAATTATGGAGTCCTAACTTAACTTTGTTTGTGGAAAAAAAGTAGGCAGAGTGGCAGGACTCCTTCTCCCATGATGGTTTGAGAGGTAAAGTTGTTTACTTGTTAGTAGGCTTACTTAGTTCTCTAAACTAAGGCACCTGTTCTATTTACCTGCAGTTCATTTTTGCGATGGAAACTTGTTTAAGGTGTACAAAAAGTTGTGACCTTAAAGATCATATTGCTGTTTGACTTTGGTTCCTTGTTGACTCGGAATTATACTAGGTAAAACACCCTTCTCGTCAATTTAAATCCTACTGCTAAAATTCCTGTATATTACTTATGATTCATTACGAAATTGTAAATTTATCGTTTTATATCTTAGTATTATCTCCGTTCTATGTGTATTTTATTAAGTCTTATTAATATTTCTTATGTTCCTCTTACTACAGGTTAAGTATGTGGCCATCAATACCAAGCCATTGATTTATAATGGCTTAAGTACTTAACATGGAATATTCCATAGGCCATGTTCACTAAGCAAAATATTAGCACTTAAGCTATGGTGTTAAGTTTATTTATTAATCCTAAGGATCACATGTTAATAGATTTTAAACCTATGGTATATTACATTTGGTATAAGTCTTAGATTGACATAGGCTAGCATAGACGTTATCATTGTAATTTGTTAATCCTTTTTATATCATGAGCATTGTAATGTTGCAAGGTGATATGAAAAAGGGTGGTGAAACTATAACATATGGTAGAAACCATATGATAGCAGGGTTTAAGCCTTTATGGGGGATGTGCACATACATAGTAATGAAACAAAACCTAAACTATGGAGAGTGGGCTTGGTATGGCATTAGTGGATTCTAGCTGGTGCATTCAATGCTCTTGGGGAGCGTGATAGCCCCAATATTAGGGCTTGGGAACACGATGGTTGGGCATTGTGTTGGTCATTTGGGGTTTATGCATTTTAACTCTACGCAAGGAGAATACCATGGACGCGACCTCCAAACCATGAGATATGAATCATTCGCTTCATACACCTACACATTGTTTTGGTTTAATGATTTTAGCATGGCCATACTTCTCATACCCAGTTTCGCTTGTGTTTGTAGATGCCAGAAAGGAAAGAGGAGCAGCGTGGCTTCAACTCTGTTGGCTCCAAGCATTTGCAATCATGGCCACGGTAAGACTGTGAGCAAGTATCTACTTGCTACCTCTCAGGCCTCTTGGGTAAACTGTGCATAGATGTTTTTCTTGGTTGGGGTTTTATGTTGTGGGTTTCGATTCAGGGTTTAAAATTTTCCTTCGAGCATGTTATAGCTGATTTTACCACACATGGTGGATCACACCTTTATTGCCTTCCCTATCCCTCCACAGACTCTTTGGACCCCATGGAACATTTTTGTACCTTTGATGTTTCCAAGATCATCCCTAAAAACATGCATTATTTGCTATATGGGATTTTTAAACCTATTCTCGCGTATATACGCGGATATGACCCGCAAACCTGCGTACATTGGGATACATTGAAAGGAGAGGAATTGAAGGGTAATAAAACTATAGTCCATTGTTGTTGGAGCCTATACTTGAGTCTGCATCCCTTTGTCCCTTGGAGCACTTTGTGTTCTTCCCAATTTTTTCTTTGCTTGTGATCTTGCTATCGAGAGATGGAGGATTGAAGTGGTGGAGGACTCAGCTTCTCCGATTCGCAGACGTGTTGACAGAGGTTGTCACTATTGTAATATTTGACTTATATCAATAGAAATATCTTTTCCTACCCAATAATGTGTATTTAAATGAGTATTGAATCCATGGATTCTTTTAATGCTTATATGTTATTGATTATATATGCTAGAGTAGGTCTAACACCATTATAGAGCATGCTTGTCCTGTTTGCTGAATGTTGAGAGAGAAAATTGCTAATACAAGTGAGAGTGGAAAATGTCAATGGGGATCTACATCAACCATCCAGAATAACGTATGTTTCGAGATCCTTTAGTGTTAGATGTTTTTTTCTATTGCATATGGGAAATGATTGATTTTTGTAGTTACTCTGTCTGTTGTGGTACCCCAAGCCATAGAAAGTTTTCTCCGTAAGAAAATTGGTGACCATACTAGGGAGTTCTTAGTCATTTCCTTTGGTGGCTTTATCGGCATTCAATGTTCTTGAATTGCTCTGATTTCTCTGTTTCTGAGTCGGGTCTGGGGGCATGTTTTGCTAGTAGTGTCTGATAGGAGTAAATTTTGTCTTAGCTTGTCTGTTTACCTTCTTTTTTATCTATTTTTCTTCCTGTACATAAGTTTTGTCTTCACAGTCACGTGTACACATGGTTTTTACTGGGATATCCGGGTATATACATGGATTTTCTGCACACACTTGCATATGCCCTGAGTTTTCCTTTTTGGGGAAGATTAAGTGTTGTTGGGTGAGTTTGGATAATTGCTAAGTCTTCTTCGATGCTTATGGAGTTTGTATACACCTCTGTTTCTGACCAGAGACGCTTTTTTAGTTTGAATTTTTTAAGAATGTTCTTGTCATTGCATTTTTTTTTTTTTGATTTGGGCCCTTAGTGCAATAGGTCTCTTTTACCTTAGTTCTTTGCTTGGGTGTTGTATGATAGTGCTTGTAGGGTTTTGGGGTTGTAGAGTCATACTTTTGCTTTATTGTCTCATTTTAATTCAAAAAATACAGAAACATCTGTTTTTTGCATCATTACGCATTGTTGCATTTTTCAGTTTGCATGGTACTTGTATTAGGTTTGCTTCAAGAAGTATTAGTTATATTTTGATATAGGAATGATTGCATAATCATTTGAAGGAAAATTTTTCACTTCACGTAGTAGAATAGCCCATTTTTCATTTGATACAGTGCATTTGCATTGATTGTTAGGTGTGCATTTTACTTCTTCTTGTGTCATAACATCATTAGTTGCATGGCCATTTTCCCTTTTGAGTAATAATCCAATTAAAATGAACGCATAATAAAATTAATTACACTCTTTTCTTTTTTAGGGTGCACCAACAAGATTAGGTTTTAGGGTCTTGGAATACTTCATTGTGAGTAAATTCTCCAAGACCACTAAACAAAAAATTTATGTGTCTATCTAGGGGAGAGAGTGAAATTCCTTTATATAATTAGTGTTTCTCAGGATCCTCCTCTTACAAGGGAGTTAAGCATGAGGAAGTGTGAGTGGTTATTGTTTGGGATGGCATGTGGTCATAACTGAGTGGCTGCAGAGATATTTATAGGATTGTATTCGTATCTGGGGGCTCTTTTAAGAGTTTCAGGATTTGCTACCCTACCATTATGGTCAATCATGCCTGCCACTATCTGCTTGAGCATTGATTATATTGAGGTGACCTTAGCTGCCTTACCTAGGTTATTGAGGTGATACTTTGCAGAGGTTATTCTGTAGGTGTCCTGGCCACGTAGGGGTCAGACAGCACAGTCACTATATGCATTGAAGCTGAGGGCCACTATAATTGGTTACGAACCTCCGCTTGTTGTGTATTCAAGTCTCAAGCCTCTCCTAGGTGAGACATACCTACTTCATTCGGAAGCTCACATATTCTACCATTGTTTTATTATGATTTGGCTTTCAATTGTATAGGTGGATGCTTTGTGCATGTTATTTTGCCTAGGGTTTGCGTAATTAGATAGAGTCTTTTTCATTTTTTGAGTCATTGTGGATTCAGGTGCGGAACTTCATCATTCTCGTCATTTATAAGGACTTTTTCCTTCCACATCACCTCCTCCTTTGAGAGAGAGAAACAGACAGTCCGAGCGAACTAATTCTCACATTGATTCACACACAATGGGAGATCATGAGGATGAGATTCCTGAGATGTCTTCTCCACCTCACGAGGTTAGGGATGCAGATTATACTCCTGTATATGATCCTTCACCAGAAATACCTTCACATTCTAGTTATGATTCCTCATTCACAGGTCACCAATATTGTTTACCAGGTGATGAGACTCATCATGAACCCACAAGAACTAGTTATATTTTTTATGGCATGCCTAATATCCTTGCACTCGATCTGGCACATCATGTCGAGTCAAAAATTGAACCTATCACTACGCCTGGGGAAACTCCTATTCCTTTCCATGTAGAGAGATTTGGGAGCACTAGTCACATTGCACCTTCCATATTGGTGGTGGAAGCTACCTCACACGTCTGTCCTAGACCTAGTGTTAGTAGTCATATGTGGATACCAAAAATGAGATGACTGAACACAAGGAACACCACTTACATCCCTTCATATGTCCCTTCATCCTCAAACCCTTCTCCATCGAATGCATTTTTGACAACCCTTCCTCCCCCTCATTCACATGGTCGTTCGGGCTAGAATATTGCTACTAGCCATCTTCGTACTGTGACTTCTCGCATGATAGTATCTCAGAGTCAAGTACCTCCCATTGTATTGGAAGGTCATATATCTATTTATAGATCGTCTCACGGTCCATCGCAAGGAGTTCCCCATATCCCTAATTATGGAGCTTCTAATGGGACATTCCATGGGACACCTTATGGAGCTTCTCATGGACAGTATTATGGACCACAGTATGGATAGAACTATCAACCCTATGGATATGGGTATCAACAACTTGCTTACTTGTCTAATTATGGCTTTGTAGCACTGCATAGTCAAGGTACACTACATCATAATGCTTCCATGTAGGCCAACATGGGTCAAATGAGAGGAGGATATTATGGATAAGGCCATGGTATTTATATTAGTTAGCCTTATATGAACTAGCACTATTAGGGAGCGCAGCATAGACTGGCCCAACCTAGGCTCCCTTTCCTCGTAATGTTAAACTTACCTCACTTATCGAGACTCATGAATGATCCAGTATATCATGACTCGGCTTGGCTGACTGTCCCTAACCAGATTCCCTCAGACATTCCCAAGTTTGATGGAAAAGCAGGAGAATATCCTAGTGAACATGTCACTACTTTTCACCTTTGGTGCTCTTCCAATTCCTTACATGATGACTCCATCCGTTCAAGGATATTTCAACACACACTCATCGGGCCTGCAACGAAATGGTATATAGAGTTACCAAGGGGGGCATTCATTTTGTTTGATGACCTTGATAGGACTTTCCTCAATCACTTCCAGCTGCCCATGCATTATGATGTTGGTACAGAACTCTTGTCGACATTTCAACAAGACAAAGCCACACATATATCGGATCATATCCAAGAGCGGCATAGATGGAAGAGGTTGATTAAAGCCTTCATACCGCTAGAATTTCTACTTGAGTGGTTCCTCTAATCATTGTTACCTTACATCGTGAAGGATGTTTCTACATCTGGAGTCCAAAATGAGGAACAAGAAATATTTAGGGCACAGGAGTTGGATTTGATCTATGCTCAATTCGGACTTCTGTATGAGATTGTAGCTAACAATCTACATCCCAGTTTCGATCCCAAGATCAAGCCTAGACCACATGCCGATGGCATTGTGGGTTGTACAAGTTCCAAACCTATGGATTTGGTTTTTAAACAAGTGAGTCATTTGTCTATTAATCAATCCGCTTCTAGACAAGCCATGGCTTCATCTCAACCCACCCAAACGGTGGGTTTACTTTCTGTGCAATCATCGGACTAGAAGGGCAACCAGCAACCCAGAAGGAATAAGAAAAAGGGTAAAAATAATCATAAGGGTGGGAACAAGAATTAAAATGCCAATTTTAATGACAAGAACACCTGCAATGCAGGGGGGGACAAGTAGTCTAAATGTAAGGTTAATTCTCCTTACAAATTGTGTAAGGAGGACCACCTCACTCACTTGTGCTGTCATATGGAAGATGCCTCGAGATTCATAGAAGAGGGCCCAGCCGTGCTAACCAATCCTTTGCCCCATAATCAAAATATGAACTTGAGGACCAATGATCCTCATTATGCATCGGACGGAGATCAAAATATGCCAAAATCCAATACTGGTCATGGTTGTATCAACATGGTACGTGCTACTAAGGTTGTGACTCATGCAAAATATTATGGTTCGTCACAACCAGACCTTGGAAAATAACCCGCTCCACCCAAGAGCCCTTTGCGTATCAAAAATTCTATGGATAAACCTGAAATTTCACTTCACATTCCTAAGGGAGTCCTAAAGCATCCGGGGCATAATCCTAATCCTCGAGCCACCCAAAACTATTCCGTTGTCGAGGATTTGGGCCAAACTCCTTATGCGATGTCCGCACTGGAAGTACTTTAGAGTTGTCCTCCGAAAAGGAAATCCTTGTTTTCTGCTCTTGGGATTAATGATGATAACTCTTCTTTCGTCGTCAAATTTGAAACCATGGGACTAGAACCTCACTTTCCTTACTAAGTGTCTATTTTGATTCAGGTAGAGTGTTTTACTATGACCTTGAAACACACTGTAATTGACGAAGGAACTATTGCTTCTGTGATGTCTTTGTCATGATGGAAGGGTTTGGGTTCTCTTGAGTTGTATCAATCCGTTACCATGTTAACTTGCTTTGATGGTAGATCATTCTAGCTGCATAGGATTCTTCCTTATCTTAAGGTCCAATTGGGAGGGAATACTGTCGCTATCGAGGTCGAGGTGGTTGATGCACTCCTTGATTACAATATTTTACTGGGTTGAAATTGGATGTATAGTATGCAAGCGGTAACCTCTTATCTATTCGAGTAGTATGCTTTCCATTTAGTGGGAATATTGTTACGATTGATCGGACATGGTTCCGTAATACAAGTGTCAGTGATCGGACATGGTTCGGTAAGCGGTATCCCGATTATTGATCATTCTCAGCCGGCAACTGGGAGTGTGCGTGTGGGTATGTATCCATCTCTTATGGAGAACTTTAGTTGTATTGTGCCCATTCTTATGATCGGATCTAGTTTCAGTGGGGCTTCATATTCATTGAAGACGGTGTCTTTTTGTGATGCTCATATGGAATATCCTTATATTCTTCCTTCACCAAGTCCTTCAAATGAACCTGTTGAAAAGGATGTGCCATTGCCTACAACAATGATAGCATATCAAGTGAATCTTGATTATGTTGCAGATCCTAGTCCTTCCTCTTTGCGGATGGAGGAGGAGGACCCGTATGTGCTTCTTGCATGGGAAGTTGAGTCCTCTCACACACATGATTTCCTTGATGATGTTTTTCCATCAGATGAAGCCATTATTGAGGCCATGTCTGGGGTTGAGCCACCTTAGGAAGAGTTGCATCATAGATCATACTTTCTTCCTAAGATTAAATGTATGGAGCGTGAGGACTTTAGGAATATTCTTAGTGAGAAGATTGATAGTCCCATGGTTCCATTGAGCTCTCCTGGTCAGATGGCTGATGGGAACATGGTGAAGTTATCACCTACCATTCCTATCAATATTTCTCGTGATCTTGGTGAATTTGAGAATGTCTACATTGGGGCGGACTGTTCCCCTAATGAGATCAAGGAGTGTACCGAGCTATTTAAAGAGTTTTGTGACATATTTTCTTGTTCATACGAGGACATGCTAGGTATCGAACCTCGTATTGTCGAACATGAAGTTAAGACCTATCTGAATGCGAAGCCCATTCAACAACATTTACGTGCGATGAATCCTATAAAAGTACCCACTATTAAGGCTGGGATAGAGAAAATGTTAAAGAATGGTTTTATATATCATGTTCCCTTGATGTAATGGGTTTCAAACCTTGTTCCGGTTGATAAGAAGTAGGGAGCAATCCGTATATGCACTAATTTCCATGATTTAAATCGTGCTTGTCCTAAGGATAATTTTCCCATACCATTTATTGATCATATTTTGGATGAGTGTGCAAGAATCGAGGTATTCTCCTTCAAGGATGGTTTTTTTGGATATAATTGGATTCACATCAAACCCGAGGATCAACATAAAACTGCATTTATTTGTCCTTGGGGTACATTTGCATATCGAAAGATTCCTTTTGGTCTTAAAAACACTGGAGCCACATTTCAGCAGGCTATGACCTTAATTTTTCATGATCTCAAAATGATTATCGAAGTGTATTTGGATGATCTTGCTGCTCATTCTCCTCTAAGAGTGCGTCATACATACCATTTAATATTAGTATTCGAAAGATGCCTCCATTACCAGGTTAGGTTGAATCCTCATAAGCGCATCTTTTGCGTGACGGTTGGTCGCTTTCTAGGGTTCATTATATCCAAGGAGGGTATAAGAGTTGATCCCTTAAAGGTTGAGGCAATACTTCAATTATCTTCCCCGCGTAATATTAGACATCTTTAGTGTTTTCAAGGCATGGAAAATTTCTTGTCAAGATTCGTGGTTAATTTTTCCAATTTGACTAAAGGATTTATGTGTCTTTTAAAGGAGGGAACTATGTTTTGCTGGGATGAGTGAGTCCATGAGTCCTTTGATACTCTTAAGTGAGCCTTAGCATCAGCCCCTGTGCTTAGTCCACCTGAATATAGCCTTGATTTTTTTTATTTATGTGGCCACGTCCATGGAGACGGTTGGTATGGTTTTGGTTTAGGAAGATGAGGAGCTCCATGAGCATGTCATATATGATTTGAACTGGAACCTTATTGATGCAAAAATATGTTATTCTCATGTGGAGAAACTTTCCTTGGCTACTGTGCATGCGGTTCAGAGATTGATGCATTACATTATCATTCGCCAGACCTTGGTGGTAGCTCATGTCAATCCATTTTAGTTCATCCTCACTAGAAGGATGATCAGGGGAAAATACAATAAGTGGATTGTGATTTTGCAAGAGTTTGACTCGAATTCATTTCGGCAAAATCAAAGAAATCATTGATATTTACGGAGCTCATTTCGGATTTTCCAAGTGTGGAGGAGGAGGAGGTTTATGAGGATACGTTTGTCGATGATCATATTTTCCTTATCTCAACATTGGACCCATGGTATGGGGATATTATTATATATTTTCAAACATTGAAAGTCCCTACTCACCTTTCACGGGATGAGCGACGACGATTACGTCATGTATCTAAGAACTACCTTATATTGGATAATACTTTGTACCGTCATGGGGTAGATTCCATTTTAGGTCGTTGTTGTGCTTTATCTGGGCTTTCTACCACCCAAAAAATATTCAGAGCAGGATATTTTTTGCCATTAATCTTCAAGTATTTTGTCAATGCGGTCAAGAAGTGTCACCCTTGCCAGGTGTTTGCATGCAATATGCACTCGCATCCTAACTCGTTACATCTGATTATCACTGCTGGTCCCTTCACCAAGTCGAGGTTTGACTTCATGGATTGCAACCGAGCTTCGGCTAGGGGGCATCATCACATCATAGTGGTTGTCGATTATTTCACGAAATGGACTGAGGCTATGCCCATGATTAAATCTAATGATGAGACAACCAAATTATTACTCAGTAGGCACTTTCAGAATAGAATGATGGAAGAGTTGGCTTCGAAGTTATGGTATAAGCAGGAGCACTCCTCTTCTTATTACCCTCAGGCGAATGAAAAAGTTGAAGCAGTGAATAAATCACTTAAATCCATTCTCCAACAAACCATTGCACAAAGCAAGATGAATTGGCATATCATGTTATATCTTGCTTTGTGGGCCTATAGAACCGCGATTAAGACTGCCACAGGTTTCTCACCATATCAGCTCGTACATGGAGTGGAGTCTGTCTTTCTGATTGAATGCAAAATCCCTTTGTTGAAGCTAGCTATAGAGCTTTTACCAGACACTTCTACATTGGAGGAACATTTGGTCCACTTAGTGTAGCTTCATGAGTAGTGCCATGATGGCTTAGTGGCTCTAGAAGTAAATAAGCATCGCGTTAAGGTCCAATATGATAAGTCTGTCCATTCGAGGAGGTTTAATGAAGGTGATTTGGTCCTTTTATGGGATCAAGCTAAAAAACCCTTGGGGTTAGGGAAATTTAATCCCATGTGGCATGGTCCTTACGTAGTCAAACGTTTCTTAGAGAAGGGCTCCTATGAGCTAGTGGATTATGAAGGCACAACCTTGGCGGAGCCTAGAAATGGGCTCTATCTTAAAATATATTATGCATGATCTTCAGTGAGGGATGATTATTGTATATTATTGTACAGTTTTTTGCATAGTTAGGTTTTCTTATGGTGATTAGGTTTGTTGATTAGCTCTTGTTTCTTATGGCAGATGTCAATGGAGTCTTCCTCTTACATAGGATTCACTGATGGCACTAGCTTCCACATTCAAAATTCATCTTCTGTTGCTTGGGTGATTTATACTCCTATGGGTCAGGCATTGTCTTTAGGAGGCCTCTGTTTATGACCTTATTCAAACAATGTTTCTGAATATAGTGTCGTTATCGAGTTATTGTGGGATGCCATTTCACATGGTGTTCTTTCTCTTAAGGTACATCTTGATTCGCAGTTAGTGGTTTCACAGCTTAATGGCTTGTATTGTATTAGGGATCTGAAATTATTACGAAGATTATTTCATGTGAGATTGCTAGAATGGAAATTTGAGAACATAACATACATACATGTTTCAAGAATTTTTGATCAAGCTGTTGACTCATATGCTAACTATGTGTTAGATTGGCATTTGTTTCATAGACCATAAGCATATCACAAACATACATTTTTACACACATGTAAATAAATAAAATTGATTATCATAAAAGTTTTTCATTAAACATCCAAAAATTGATGTCATAATACATAAGTGTCATAACAAAAAAATGGGGCTTCCAAGCCACCAAAATATAATACACGGTAGTACAAAAATGAAACACTCTCAGATATCTAAGCCTGAGGAGGAGGAGGGGGGTTCTAATCATGGTAGCACACCATGGCTCTAGCTAGTCATCGGAATAATCAAACCCATGCCTATGGTACACCAACCACCTGTCATTTCTTGGCCTCAAGCAAGTCCTCAACTTGCGCCATGGGTACCCTATGTGTCAAGCGTACCAAGTTTGTGTGGATGCTTTGGAGCGTCCACTCCGCATCCACACCCATGATGTCATATCCTCTTCCCCTATGTCTATGATGAGGGAAACCATCAATTCGTCATGGTCAAACATCTACATACATATGACAGATTATCACTATGTGTCATCACACCAAAACATGTCTTTTGAGTCAGTATATTAGAAAACACAAAAAAAATTAATAATTCAAAAAACTTAAAAAGAGAGTTTGGGTTTGGGATTCATTACCTATGTCACCATATGCCACTCCTGGTGGTAGAGGCATGTCCGGATCTCCATGGAAATCTAACCCTGCATAGGGATATTCATCGATGGAAATGATCTACCGCCGCCACCATGGCAAGAAGTCTACTAGGTAGGGGTTAGCCACCTTACCTCTGCCCATTCTGCACATAAAATTTTCCCAACGTCATTAGGTCAGATCTTGAAATCCATGTGGAGGAATGTCCACTCTAGGGCTTAGCCCTAGTACACGCTCAATGAAGAACGTGCTCAGTATGCTGTGAAAACTGAAGTTTCTCACCCTGCCCATCTTCCAGTCACTAAGCTGCTGCTTCATGTTACTCAATAGCATAGTGCTCAAGTCTTACACTATGGGTCTTATACATGCCACCGCATAAAACATCAATGGCCACGTGGCCTAGTGGAGTGAATATAGATCAGCTATCCTGTCGAGTGCCAATAGTATGGCCTTCAGTCCTAGTACCTAGATCGAGTTTGTTGGGATTTGAATCCCAACCTTTTTCATGTTAAAAAAATAGTATACTGCAATGTACTCATCAATGGCAAGGCCACCTCTGAGCCCGCGAGGGTGTAGGTTCACTACCTCTCCCCATCGGGATAATCCAATAATAAAATATATGTCCTCAATCTCTATAGTGAGATACATCATGTCAATATGAAAATACTCTCATTCTGGATCCCAATAGTCTACTAGCATCTACAAGAGTCTCGGTTTAGCCCTCAAGATACGAAGACACCAAAACTTATATAGACCACATCCACAAAGAGCTTCTTGAGCCATTAAGTCACCTTGAACAGCCTCTTCTACATCTCCATGTTCCCTCTCTCTCCATTGTAGAACCATCCTGCATATAAAAAATCATTTTTGGTCATTATATACCTTAAAAATACTTATGCGAGGCTGCATACACGACTGTTTGCAAAATAGCCACCTATGTACATGGTTTTGGAAGGTTTTTCCGTGTATGGCCATCCCTATACATGGAAAAAACCCTGAGATTTTACTTTTTAGATTAGCCTAAAAATTAAAATTGACCATGGAAATTGAAAACAATTGAATGAAATAAGAAGAGGAGGACATGAGGAGTTACCGAGAACAAACGAGGTCGAATTTCGCCGAACAAAGCTCCTGGAATTCATGTTGGAAGTTTTGAGCTCAAATGGGTAAAAATTTCAAATGATATGGAATTTCTGAATTTTTTACTATTTATAAAAAAAAATTGAAATTTTTGCAATTTTTTACCCATTTTCAATAGTTTTGGACCGTTTCTAACCATTTTGGACCGTTTGGACTAATTTGATGATGTAGGAGTCCATTTTCAGAGTAATTTTGACTATGGTTTTGACCCGTTTGTGACAATTTCAAGTATTATGTCTAAACTGGCATATAGGTTAGGTTTCACATCCATTTGCACTTTGCATGACCTTATGATCATTTCATTATAACCTTAGGCACGAACCCATTCTATCTTGTCATGGAACCTCCTTGTTGCTTTTAGAAGTTACATGATGTGAATGGTAGTTCCTGACCATACATGGGTACCCTAGTTAGCTCCTATTGTGTATTTCATTCCCATGCCAACATTCTTCCCTTAGGGTGTGGGACTCCTTTGTATAGTATCGCCATGACTTTGGACAAGAGCCTCATACTCCTCTTGATCTTTTTGCTGGTATTTTTCACGAGGACTCTCTTATGTCAAGTTGTAATTGCATTATCATGAGTTTTGCTTGCTTTATTGAGCCTTATGCCGACTTTCCTGAATTTGATTATCAGCGATATAGCTCGAGCTTGTCTCATGTCTAGCCACGTAAACCCATTTTACATATCCTTTGTAGCTTGATTCCCCATTTTTTACCGGTAGGGGACATTCCCCCGAGTGTCGTTTATCCTACACATGTGTCCTTGCATTGAGCATAGGTATGTTTCGATGCTTGGAACTAGTTTGTTTGCTCCTTAACACTCGTCTCCTCCTAGTCTGTAACTATAAAGCACTTTTATTCTTTTTCAATATTTTTAAAATATTTGAAAAAGTCCAAAAAAAAAATCAAAAAGACAAAAAAGACAGATAGGACAAGATGTTATATTTGGCAGTAGTCAAGTTGTTTCACCTTTGAACAGAGCATTGTATATCACATCTGTTTGTTAGGTGAATAGTTTGACTTTAAGAGTTGTACTCGTTTCTTTGATTTTATCTCCACCGATTGGTTAAGCTTCTAGTCCCTATGGATCCTCTGTCAATGCCTCCTATTTCGTAGAGATTTCCCAGTTTTGTATATTGGGTCTATGCTACCTACATTCAGTCACCATTTGCATTTATGCTCTGGTTCGAAGGAATTTGAAAGCTGAGTTGGCCATTCCTGAGTTCTCTTGACTTTTCATGTCGGCCATTCCCGGTATTGATACTGGTTCGTGCACATTATGATAGAGTCCTTGCACATTATATATCTTTTTTGAGTACATCATGTTGGATGATGAGGGATGCCTTAATCCCCTCCTTCTAGCAGATTCCATCCCATCGAATTAAGATCATTTATTCTGGGATAGGAATCTAGAGTCATGTTGAGTGCCTTGAGACTTGCAGTCATTAGTGGCACGATCTATTGCCATTGACAATTTTGGGAATACATCAATGTCCCCTGATCAATGGATTGTCTCAAGTGTTCAACCTTAACACATTTATTCACACTTGTTAGTTTGCACTCTAGTACCTTGATTCCCATTTTAATTATCGATGGGTGATCTCGCGTCTGTTAATGGTATACATCAATGACCAATAATCAGATGATGGACTACTATGTTCGACCTCGACACATTTATTCACAGAGTAGGACATGTACTCATAGTGGATTATGTAGAATACCTTCCAGATTGGTGGAATTTCATATATTCTACCTCCTTGATCATGCCAGTGTTCATGATATTTCAGCTCTCGTGACTTGATTCCAGTGTATGTCAGATATCTTCAGCCATTATGGAGATTTTGATTCATTATATATCTACAGCTTTCATGGAGACCGTGATCCTTTGTATATATTCATCATGGATATTATGATCTATCTATATTGTATGTAGCGATGACCACACATGTCATATTTTGTATCATGCTTATTCATGGGCATTGTACTCTTATGTATCCAGGACTGCTATATGTACTTGCAGTTATGTGTAGAGTTTGATTATTGTATTATACTATTGGATGGCTGGTTCTTCCCCTAGGTTCTTCATCACTCCACATCTATGATGGAATTATAATGTACTTCATCCATCGTATCACCCCTCTGACCTCACACATTATGAGGCATCTGTTACAGTTGATTTTACCACACATGGTGGATCACACATTTATGGAATTTCCTGTCCCTCTGTAGACTCTTTGGACCCCATAGACCATTTTTGTACCTTTGATGTTTCCTCGATTGTCCCAAAAAACATGCATTATTTTCTATACGCGACTTTTAAACCTATTTTCATGTATATACGTGGATATTACCCTCAAAACCGTGGACATCGGGATGTGTGCAAAAGGCCAAATAGTTTTGGATTTTTCCTTGATGTGGATCCAACTCACTTATCTCTTGGCCTTCCATATGGCTTGAGATCACTTGTATTTGACCTTCAATTACCCCATTGAAGAACTATATAAGGAACCCTTTGGATACATTGAAAGGAGAGGAATTGAAGAGCAAGAAAACTATAATCCATTGTTGTCGAAGCTTATACTTGAGTTTGCATCCCTTTGTCCCTTGGAGCACTTTGTTTTCTTCCCAATCTTTCCTTTGCTTGTGAGCTTGCTATCTAGAGAGGGAGGATTGAAGTGGTGGAGGCCCAGGTGGAGGATTTAGTTTCTCTGGTTCACAGACGTGCCGACAGAGGTTGTCACTATTGTAATCTCTGATTTATATCAATAGAAATATATTTTCCTGTCCAATAATGTGTATTTAAATCAGTATTTAATCCATGGATGCTTTTAAATGCTTATATGTTATTGATTATATATGCTAGAGTAGTTCTAATACCATTATATAGAATGCGTGTCCTATTTGTTGAATGTTGAGAGAGCAAATTGATAATACAAGCGAGAGTAGAAAACCTCAATGGGGATCTACATCAACCATATGGAATAAGGTATGTTACGAGATCCTTTAGTGTTCTATGTCTTGTTTCTCTTCATTACGAGAAAGGATTGTTTTCTGTGGTTACTCTATCCATTGTGGTAGCCAAATCCATAGGAAGTTTTATCTGTAACATGGCATATGATTACAGACTTGGGTTTAATTAAATGTTTCAATGGATTCATCCACAGAGTGAAATCGCACTCTCTCTGGTTTTTTGTATAAATTTCAGGTTTGTAAATTAAACAATGGTTTGGTCCTTTGAGCCATGGGATGCACCATTGCTTGGAATGGTGCCATAGCGCATTGGCATGCCCGTATAGAATTTTTTTGGCTTCAGAAATGACTATGTGGAGACACTGTGAAATTACCATACTGTGTATGATGTCTATACTCTACATTTTTAATAAAGGACTCGTGCTATTTGCTTACTGTGTTGTGTAATGTGAAATATATGTTAATGGTTTAATATGATGATTTTAGCACAGGAATTTGCCTTCATTTGAGGTTTGTGTGTTGAGTATTTTAATGGGTTGTAATTTGTGAATAGCGTTGGTGGTTGAGAGGCCAAGCCGTGAATGGCTTGCACCTTCCCCATCATAGCTGCGATAGTCTTACTATTAATTCATGGTTTTAATAATATGACCGTATGTGAAACTTATGCTGCGAGAGTGGTTTAGATACTTGTGTTTGGACAAGGCACATGCGTTTCAGGGTGCTCTGTGGGAATTTATAATTATTACCTAGTTGTGTTTATAAGGGAAGCGAATAGGTGAAGCCATTGCATGTATGGCCTTGGCTCACGATAGGCTCGTTGTCCCATATTGAATGGTTGTGCTTCTTATTATCTTGTTGGGTTTAATTATGAAAGTGGGGGTGTGTAAAAACCATGGGAAAGCATACGACTACTATCGTGTTGTATGTTCCCAGGTTTGGACTGTATATAAAAGAAATAATTGTGGCCGAGGACGTAACATAGCGTTGGGATATGACCCTTGTTGTAGTGAATATAATGGATGGAAACAACACTTTGATGCTTTTATTAGACTTAAATTAAGAATAGAAATGATTTACAGGAATTTATCCTCGGAATTACCATCTGTAAAGGCTATGGGTTATTTAAAAGAATGATTCTTTGCATTATGTATTAGTTATGGTTCTTAATATTTTAAAGAACGGAAGCATGGTTTCATTACTCGATTACTGTTTGTAAATTTATGATATGTTTAATAATTTGGAATTTGGCTGTGGGTCTAGAACATCCATGGGAATCGATGTCGTGACCTCTATTGGATTTTAAAGAGTTTTTTATTACTAGTTGTTTAATGTTATGTGCTTAGGGAAATTTAAATAGGACTATGGATTATTCTGTATGTAAACATAGTTTTGATAAAGGACCACATGGATGGTCATGATTCTTCCTCTGATTTTTTATAATGTTGTTTTATTTATGTAGAATGTTTGAATATAAATATGTAATATGGATACAGACCTTGAAAGGTCCTTAATGATTTGATTAGATTGATTTTAGATATAATTTGTTCTTAGTGGATTTAGTTTATATTCTAGTTCTGTTACTAAATAGTCATATTTAGCATTCTAGTTTATTTTACTGCTAAACTAGTTCTAATTAAAACTTGAAACAAGCCTCTGCTGACAAATGTAATATGTCAGCAGAGTACTAAAACCCAACAAATAAATAATTACACTACTAATAGCAAAACCTAGTTATCATAAACATAAAATATATACTTGGAATAATACAAAAACATTCTTAAGGATACAAACCCTGCAATATATAGCATATGTTAAAACTTACAGCCTAGGGTTAGAATTTTAAGAATACAGACCCAAACAGATTATTAACTAGAGAATCAAACCAACAAGGTTAGTATATGAATTGAAATCATCCACCTATTATAAACAACAGTTATTCTAGGAAAAATAGAATAGGCAGTCATATTTGAATCTGAAACTCTGTTAATTGCTGAACCTCCACACTCAAATAACCAGCATTAACAATTCAATGCAAATCTGACCTCTATTTGATGACCAAATCACTTGGGAACTACCTTGTTCCACCCAACCATGACCCAGAATCGTTCTTGGTTTAATCTGGATCCCCTTGAGTTGGAATCCAACATGCAAGTAGCTCAGAGATCCCAAGGTAGGGTTTGCTAACTCTTATTCAGTTCTGAATCATTCCTCTTTTCCTTGCAGGAGAAAGTTCTCCAGGAAAACACTTGAAAGCAAAACAAGCAGAATAATAATTCTCCAAATATAAAAATCAGAACACCAAGCCTTTTCTTGCCTTGAGTCTTTATAGATAGACTTTCGAGTCAAAGGGACAATTAAATCAAGATATCCTTGATTTCTTGATTTAACCCTTTTTAATTACTGGGGTAATTTTCAATACTTAAATTAAGAACTTTTAACTAGTTCCTAGTTAAAATTTCATAGGCATTATACTATTTATTAATCCTTTAATAATAAATAATAACTGATGGAGCTTCTCTTCTTTCATTGATTTAATTATATATTTAATCATAATTAAATTTTTATACATACTATGTATAAAATACATAATATTATAACACTTGTTAACACTTATCTTTGGGCATCATGTACCATGATCCCTAGCCTTAATGCCACTTCTTCATTAAGGTTAAGTATATAGATGGCTTAGGGCTACTAGGCTAGGCAACTCTAAAAATCCTTACATGTTGGATTTCCCTTGTATAATGTGGTAGCTCTTCAGTGCTTTGATGAGAATACAAAAATTTGAAATTTCATTTAATCACTTATAAATAAGTATGATGAGATCAAAATTTTTCTCGAGTCGTTTTCACTAGGAAGTTATTAAATTGTTTTGAGTAACCCATAGCACTTACCAGAGCCCATAATCAATGCCTATAGTAGGGAGTTACACACATAGTGCAATTTTATAGATTTCGGTCAGCAGTAAAATGCTAGGTTGTACTTGTATGATACCCATAGGGATACAATGGCCAAGGATCCGATGCTCCAGAGATTATGCTCAACATCAACATGGAAGGATCCAGGGCTTATTCCCAACACATACCATTATATTTTTATGTGTTCCATAGATTCTCACTCAACACAATTCATCAATCACTCAATTGTTTCTGGAGCTCCTCGCTCAATAGAAAACATCTCATCAATTGCATGCTTCAGGGCCCATGCCCAACACAAACAAGCATATACATATATCATCAATAATTGGATTACACGCAATATATAAAACAAATCATCATGTTCATATGTAGTGGGGTCGGTGACCCAATATAAAATAAAACATCAAGACAATCATCATAGTCAATAGGCACATGCTTATAAGTTTTAGGTCCAAAATTCGAGATATTTCAATTGCAACAATAATATCTCTCTGTGAGTGCAATAATATTTGTGTATAATTGATTGAATCATGGTACCCAGAGGAGTAATAATAGTTTATTATTATTGATTGAATGATGGCAAAATACTAGAAACATATTTTACTCAAACTATTGGGGAGATGTTGTCAGGTAATCTTAAGTCTAACTTAATATTACATTACTAAAAGAAAAAGTAATTAAAAAAATTATAACTGCTCATAAAATACAAGATTATAGTAAAAATTCATGTCATCCTATAAAATAATAAATTAAAACTTAAGCTTAGTTATATGAGTTGATAAGATCAAATCTCTTGAATTTAAAAATAAAAATACACTTCAATAAAATGGATTCATTTCAGCCGGGTTTAAGATAAATTTCTGCTGAGAAATATGATAACCTATGAGAAAGAAAAATATTGGCTATTAAAAACTCTATGAGAAATAAAAATATTGACTATTAAAAAATCTATGAGAAAGAAAAATATTTACTATTAAAAAATATAGAATAGTATAGCCATATTAAAATTAAAACCCATCATGGTGAGCTAAAAATGTTTTAGAATAGCTCTTATTGAATGATGAATAAGATATATCATATTCTATGAGAGAGTTTGGCTACCAAAAAGTATGAAAGAGTATTGCCATGTTAAAGTTAAAACCCATCATATTAAGTTAAGGATATTTTTGAGCTCCATGATAGAGAGACTCTTTAAGGCTATAAAATTTCAAGGGCCTTCCTTTGCATGCAAAAATATTAACGAAGTATATGAAATAATCTTTAGTGGGAGTGGGAGTGGGAGTTGGAGTAATTTGGATGACTTTATATTGTTGAGATTCATGAAATATGTTAGCTTAAATTATTTAACATTATTATATATTCTATGAGTATATAGCTTATAAGTTAATATACAAAACTTTCTCTATGGTAGTTCAAATTATTTAACATTATGTATTATGTATTATGTATTGTGTATGTCCATATATCATTAACCAATATACAAAACCTCCCCCATGGTATCAAGACAACTTAACTATATGATTATGTCATATAAGTATCACGTTGGTGTCTTATGTTATAGATCATTTATAGATTTTGTATGCTTCAATTTCCATTTGGTACATGTAGTGCTCTGCTTGCCGTGCAGAGCACTAAGTTCAAACATGTAATCTTCTTCTTTCATTCTAAAATAAGGAAATGACATTTTCAATATTTATATGGGTCTGTGGGTGTTTGTTTATTTGCAAGTTTTTTTAACTCTCATTCATGTAAATATTTTTAGTTTAGGAGTACTTAGTAGAAAATGATAAAATACAATTTGTTCTTTTAACCCAAGAATTTAACACCTAATAGTTTGGCTATTAACTATTTACAACAAAATGACGTTTATTCTTATTCCAATTTCCAAGCACGTTCATTCTTTTATATGTGCATTAACGAGAGGGTTACACAGAAAAATACTTAAACATTAAGCAAGATGAAGATAGTCCCTCAATCCTTACTCGTATAGTCTTGCCTCTCCCTGGTCTGAGCCTTAATGCCAAATAGGATGATCCACCCTACTGACCAACGTTGAACCTGCTGGCCCTAGGAAACCGATGGGTTTCCTAGCCTTCGAGCCCATGTGCTGATAAACCTGATAGAAAATTCATTGTTTCTCGAGTGTAATTCTTGCTCTTGAGTTAACCCCCTCCTTAAGTTTTCTTCCCCCTTTGTTCCATCACCCTCTTTCCTCTTTTCTTTTGTAAAATTCTCTCCCAAAATTCTCTCCAAAAAAAAATCCCCCTTCTCAACCATTCGATCCCCCTCCGTATACCTCCTTAGCCTCTTTCTTCCACTACCTTCCCTTCTTCCACCACCTCCTTCATATTAAAATACTAAGTATTCATTATTCCTTTCTTGGGAAGTCCAACTAGTTCAAATTATTTACAACATTAGTTGTACGTTAATAAATTTTCTTGAATTGTACAATTCATCACCCTTCACGAGATGGTGGGAAATTACTAAATGGTTATCCCATTGAATTGAATATGTTAAATTTAAAACATAACCGACTGACATAAAATGACACCAATATTATTTGTTTAATTATTATGCTTAATGGTAAAATAATGGTAATAATAGTATTGTGAATTATTGTTTGTTATTGATAACATAATAATAAGTACTATGAATAAACACTAATAATATACAATAATAATAACAGTAAAAATAATAGTTAATATTATTAATCAATAAATAATTAATTGTAGTATTATTATTAATTGATTGAAATAATAACATCGACATGTTTATGTTTATTGTTAAGTCCCCTCGCACTAATTTATTACATTGTTTCTTAATAAATAAGGTACATTTACAGGTTTAAATAAATCACAATTGCTAGTTAACCCATCCAACTATCCAAGGTTAATGTTTTTCAATTAATATTTCATAGTGACAATACTTTTCTTAATCATTTTACACAATTAATGAATAGTTTTGTTGACTCATTCATCCACATGCCCTAACAAATTAAACATCCATTATCGAAATTGATGAATACACAAATATTTGGTTGCTTATTACAACTTATAAGATTATCTGACATATTACATAATTGTATATTCATACTAGCATGCATGGCCAGTACATGCACAGGATGCACATGTACTATAACCAAACCATCTAAATTCTAGCTGATACTAATAATATTTCACGCAACAAGGCACACATACAGATATAATATGATTTCTTTGACATTCAGAGTTATTTAACAGTTATGTTCTTATTAATCATTCAATTAAGATTGGTACCTACCATCACTAATTCGGTATCATAAATGTTCAACCCTCAACAATAATAACTAATATGTCGACCCACCGTAACCTACGTCCGCATCCTCCCTTTCCTTCCTCTGCCAGTACAAAGTGGATCCCAGCTGTACTGACCTTCCCACATAGAACCTGAGAGTGGTAGTATTGGCTAACTAGCAGACCTAGCCTCTTCTAGCAGCCATCTGACCATCGTCATCAAAACAAATTGGGGATCATGTCTTAGCACTGCCCTCCCATGACCTCGAGTATCATATTGAGATAGGGTGGGAAATACATCCATCCCTCTCAACTTATTGGGTCTATACCTCATCAAACCATACTGTGATGCTATCGATTTTATTGGTATGTGTCATCATACCATCACTTTGGAAATTAAAGATCTCTTCAAGATATGTATTATGTCATACTTCGCATCACATACTCGGATATCACATAGCCTCTGTACCTTGCGGATAAGCACTATGAAAACATGCATTCATAACAATATTAAATCAATAGCTAGTCCATATTATCAAGGTTATTTCCTTTCATTGCATAAAATAATAAAATTGATCACATCATGGATGGGTACCCATGTACCACATCATACATATCACATCATATCAAGGATTACAATCAAATATATTTTTTTGTTATGGAATAAATGAATCTAATGACGACTACCACATGGTAATCACATAAGCACAGTAACATCATATAAATGATAATCATCATATCATCATAATCAGAGCATCTACATAAGCATGTTAATCATCATAACATCATAATCAAAAAATAAATATAAGCATGATAACATCATAATATCATAATTAGAGAGTAAGCATGATAACATCATAACATCATAATTAGAGCATAAGCCTGATAACATCATAATCAGTATATAATCACATATAACATGCCAAAAATATAGTTTACGAAGTATATTTGAGTCCACAGATAGTAAGTAAATACAGTGTAATAAGTTTGAGTGATAAACATGCCTAAGTTAAAATATGGGGCATTACATACACCCACCCTTCAGGAAACTTCATCCCGATGTTATGGTCAAAATAGTGAGGGAACGTATCGATGCATAGTTTCTGTGTCCTCGCAGGTAGCAGATCCTGGGATATACTTGTCCCACTGGACCTTAACTTGGTCCACGTGGAGACTACAGAGCTGTCGAACCCTATGATCCAGTATATGTAATGGTTCGACCGTGAAGGTTCCCTCGTCTGAGACCTGCAATTCCTTGCAATGAAGCTTGTGACTCTAAAGGCTATGTAATGTCACAATACTCAAACATGAAATACATTATGAGTTCTGTGCAAGTGGGGTGGCAGTGCAAGATGATAAGGTACCTGTTTGATTCTTTCAAGAATCTAGAATGGCCCTATGAAGTGAGGTGACAACTTGGTTCCCTTTCCAAACTGAATGGTACTTTTATTTGGTCAGATGCGTATAAATACATGATCCCCTACCTGATAACTTCTATCAGTTCTGTATGCATCGGCATAACTCTTTTGTCTATCCTGTGCTTCTTTAAGCCACTTCCTGATTTATAGCACTTGCTCTTCCATCTCCTGAAGCAACTCAGGTCCAACTAAGACATGATCCTCCAACCTGTCCCAACTGAGTGGAGTCCTGCAATGTCTCCCATACAATGCTTGATATGGATGCATACCAATGGAGCTGTGATGATTGTTGTTATATGCAAACTCCACTAGAGGAAGATATTTCTCCCACTGTGTCTGCTGATCCATAACATACATCTTAAGCATGTCCTCCATCACCTGGTTCACCCTCTTTGTCTTCCCATTTGTCTCAGGATGATAAGCTGAGCTTAATTTCAGCTCGGTCCCTAATGCTGACTGCATGCTTGTCCAAAATATGGAGGTAAACTTAGGGTCTCGGTCAAAAATTATCTTCTTTGGAACTCCATGAAGGCGTACAATTTCATTTATGAATACCCTTGCTACATCCATCACATCATAAGTGTCTCTGACTGGAATGAAGTGGGAACTTTTGGTCAGTTTTTCGACCACCATGTGTATAGCATTATGTCTCGAGGATGTGAGTGACAATCCCACAATGAATTCCATGGAAATGACTTCCCATTTAGTCATAGGAATATCATGAGGTTGTAAGAGGCCGACTGGGTGTCGATGATCTACCTTGAATTGCTAACACTATAGGCATTTCAAAACAAAATTGACTACATCGCTCTTCATACTGGGATAGAAAAAGAGCTTCTTCATGTCTACATACATCTTCTTCACTCCAGGGTGCGCAAAATAATGTGCCCTATGGGCCTCACTAAGGATTTCCTCCCTGAGATCACCTTCTTTAGGGATATACATCATCCCTTGATACTGCAGCAACCCATCTTCCTCAATATGGTACCCATAATACTTCAACTCAAACTTCTTCCCACTCTGAATATCTGAGGTTACCTTTATATACCAACCATCTCCCAAGAGTTGTCTAAGCACTTTCTCCTTCAAATCCACTCTCAAGGGGATTAAGGAGACACTAGTGCAAAATGAGAGATTAGTGACCAAGAGACCAAAAATTTTGGTCACCACAATTTTTTTCAAGGGATAAATGACCAAAATTGATAAATTTA
>LPNX010289114.1:235715-253647 GCA_001517045.1 Pseudotsuga menziesii
CCACTCGAGTTATGGGAACATATGGTTATGCTGCTCCAGAATATGTGATGACTGGTGAGCATTTTAACCATTTTAAAACCTATGGCAATGATATCCTGGTGAGGAAATTTTAAGATTGATATGGATCAACAAAATTTCTATCCTCTTAATTATTAAGGGTTCTGTCCTGTAAATGGGGTAAGAAGCAAAACTGACAAGTCTGTTCTAGGAGAATTGTTCAGATCTCTCTTATTGATCTAATGTTGAATATAGTCCAACCAATGTTTAGGAATCTGGACATTTTATGTGAGATTGAGCAGAGTATCTAAACATGCATGCATCTCCCAAAGGAAACATATGTTTGGTGATACAGATTTAAGTTTATCTCAATGTACTCTACATGGGATTCTCTTTTTTGACTTGAAGATTAGCACAAGCATTATTCTTTTTACATTGCCTGTTACTGCTGTGACCTTTCATAAAATGTACCATAGACATTTCATATATTTATAAAGATGAACAAGAGTAACTGAGTCAATGAGCAAGGTTGGGAGTCAGGACAGTTTGCAAGCTCCATTTTTCTTAAGTTTCTGGATGGATGCATCCAACAATAACCCTATTAAAACCTTTAGATGGAGAGACTCTATCATACGAAATTTGGCTTTCCTCAGTTATACTGTCTAGTTTTTTAGCTTTACACTCTTTATTGTTTTAAGATAAGTTCCAAACTTCAAATCACTCATTTTTTTGAGAATTTATATTCTCTACAAAACATTGTTTCAGATGATTTGGTGCCCATGCCAATAGACAGTTACTTGAGGTAGCTTAACTTTTATATTCCCCTGCCTTAAAAAAACAGCCACCATCTTAGACCTTATCTCTCTACACTCTCCCCCCTTTGAACCCTAGTAAACTTGACATGAACATGAGGTATTTACTTTCATTTCTCAATACTCTACAAGGAAAGCAAGTTATTGTAGTACCTTTTAATATTTAAGTATAGATTGGACTATATCTGGGTAGGTGTGCATACCTCTATCTGACTCCCTTGTTCAGTGTGAGTCCAATATCTTACTGTGTATAGATAGGTGTACACATTGCATATCTCTATGCACTTCCTATTATATAGTTGCTGGTCGGTTCTAAGGCTATAGCTATCTGAAATGTCTGGGTCAATAACCAATTCTATGTTTCACCCAGTATTCTGCTTCTCATATTGTTCCCCATTGCTTTGAATCTAGTAGGGATCTCTTAGTTCTTGTTCATGGTCACCTGATTTTGATCCTTCAAGTCTTTAAAGTGAATGCTTTCTCTAAATACAAGGGGTTGGAAAGCCTAGTAATGTTCTCAATGAATTACTTCATGAGGACAGAGGCCTCTGTCTTGCATATTTTTTATCAGCTGATCTGCCTCTAGGAGTCTGCCACCCTTACATAATCCTGCAATTAAGGCACTATAAGTATCTACAGTAGGCTGACAACACTTCTCCATCATTTTGTCAAGAAGCTTGAATGCAAGAACAATGTTTATTTCGTGTGGCATTCCATCCAGGGACTGAATTTCATCTAAGCTACCATGATCTGAACTACCTATTGCATCCTCATCAGGAATCACGTGTCCTTTTTGTATTTTGTTTTATTGAACTATACCACTCATAAGCACACAATAAGTTCGATAATTAGGCTGGCATCCCTCATCAAACATCTTACTTAATATATCAAAAGCATGATCCATCCTGCCTAATTCGATGTTTCCATCAATTAATGATGTGTACGTTACTTGGTTGGGGTTTAAGCCTTTCTCCTTCATTTTACCAATTAACATTTCAGCCTCTTCCAGTCTGCCTTCCCTGCAAATTCCATAGATCAGTGCACTATAAGTGTAGACATTATGAGAACATTCTTGCTTTACCATGGTGTCGAAGACTTTAAATGCAAGGTCCGTGGCACCTGCTCTACACAGACCATTAATGCAAGAGCAATGTCAATTTTGTCACATTTTCAATGCCCATCAACTAAAGCAGTGTAAATTACTGCACCAGGAGCAATACCCTTCTCAAGAAGCTCATTGAATAAGTCACAAGCTTGCTGTAGCTTTCCTTCTTTGCAAAGTCCATTAACGAGTACAGTATAAGTCCATTCATCAGGATTGCAACGCTTTTTCTTCATAGAGTCAAAAAGACTCAAGGCACTATCTATATGACCCTCTTTACAAAGTCCATCAATCAGAGTATTATATGTCACACTATTTGGGATCAAACTATTTTGGAGCATAGTGTTTAATAATGACATTGCTTTTCCGCACATTCCGTTCTTTGCATAGTTCCCTTGCATTCGAATATTCTGTTTTAATATTCATGTCAAGAGATCCACTTTTATATGCCTTCCTTAATTGCCAAAGATCTGAATTGTAGGATAAAACCTTGTCATCACCCAAAACTATCCTCTCATCCTTTGACAATACTGAATGACTAGCCTCGTTAATACCAGGAAGAAGTTGTCTACATAACCTCAAAACTTGGCCTTCAATATCCATATCCATAAAAAGTGATAGCAACCCATCCTCTTCCTCTTTGGGGTTAGATAACTTGAAAGTCTTCTCATTCTCCATGCAACCTTGGGGATAGATGTTGGCTGAGCAAAGGTTGCCTGCAAACTCTTATTTTGGCGAAGCAAACTCCGGACAACTGTTTTTTTTTGGCTTTTCTAGACTGCAGTATTTTTGTTCTCATTACTTCCCCTGTTGTATTTTATGCATACTGAGGAAAGCAGCTCTGGTGAAAGTGGTCTCCTTCCTGAAAGATTGCTTCATCTACTGAGTACCTGAGACTATGGCCAAAACCTAATTGTACATCAGTCAAATTCATCAGCAGTTCATATTTTGCATTGAAAAAAGAACTTCCAGTCTTAGCATCGAGTTGTGCATTAGGTTCATCCATGTGTTTAGTTTGTTAAGTGGTCTTTCGTGTAGAAAAACTTACTTAGCCCACGAGCAGAACTGTTTCCATACCTTTTTTTGAATCGAAATAATATGATTTCCAGACTCCAGAGTATGTTCACTATGCTGATGTTACCTAAAACAAAGTCTATGTAGCTTTATTAAATACTTTACGATCTGTATTTCCTTTATGACCTTTTGGGATCCTCACTCTGGATTTGTCAATTTCTGTTGGACACAGGGAAATATGTGCCTCATTTGGCTAAATATTGAATTTAAAACAATCTTATCTTTTTGAACATCAGTGTCATGGGGCTTTCACTTTTTTTTTGCGATGAGTAGCTACATAATTATCCTTTATCCTTCGAGAGAGTCTTATTCCCAAACTGTAAATTTGTATTTTGAAATATATATTTAGATCTTTAATGTCCAGTGGTACTTCCCTGGTGCATGCAGAAGGGTCTCTGCCACTCCCATGGTCTATCAGGATGAAAATTGCATTGGGTGCAGCAAAGGGTTTGGCATTTCTTCATGGAGGGGCTGAAAGACCAGTGATTTATCGGGATTTTAAAACATCCAATATTATTTTGGATTCGGTTTGTACCTATAAATTTAAATTCTGAGATGGCTCAGTGTTGCACTTTGGATTCTTGAGTCTTTACAGAGGTATGTACTTGGTGCAGGAATACAATGCCAAGCTGTCTGATTTTGGACTAGCAAAAGATGGACCCGAGGGAGACAACACCCATGTTTCAACTCGAGTTATGGGAACATATGGTTATGCTGCTCCAGAATATGTGATGACTGGTGAGCATTTTAACCAGTTTAAAACCTGTGGCAATGATATCCTGGTGAGGAAATTTTAAGATTGATATGGATCAACAAAATTGCTATCCTCTTAATTATTAAGGGTTCTGTCTTGTAAATGGGGTAAGCAGCAAAACTGACAAGTCTATTCTAGGAGAATTGTTCAGATCTCTCTTATTGATCTAATGTTGAATATAGTCCAACCAATGTTCAGGAATCTGGACATTTCAGGAATCTGGACATTTTATGTGAGATTGAGCAGAGTATCTAAACATGGATGCATCTCCCAAAGGAAACATATGTTTGGTGATACAGATTTAAGTTGATCTCAATGTACTCTACATGGGATTCTCTTTTTTGACTCTAAGATTAGCACAAGCATTATTCTTTTTACATTTCCTGTTACTGCTGTGACCTTTCATAAAATGTACCATAGACATTTCATATATTTATAAAGATGAACAAGAGTAACTGAGTCAATGAGCAAGGTTGGGAGGCAGGACAGTTTGCAAGCTCCATTTTTCTTAAGTTTCTGGATGGATGCATCCAACAATAACCCTATTAAAACCTTTAGATGGAGAGACTCTATCATACGAAATTTGGCTTTCCTCAGTTATACTGTCTAGTTTTTTAGCTTTACACTCTTTATTGTTTTAGGATAAGTTCCAAACTTCAAATCACTCATTTTTTTGAGAATTTATATTGTCTACAAAACATTGTTTCAGACGATTTGGTGCCCATGCCAATAGACAGTTAGTTGAGGTAGCTTAACTTTTATATTCCCCTGCCTTAAAAAAACAGCCACCATCTTAGACCTTATCTCTCTACACTCTCCCCCCTTTGAACCCTAGTAAACTTGACATGAACATGAGGTATTTACTTTCATTTCTCAATACTCTACAAGGAAAGCAAGTTATTGTAGTAACTTTTAATATTTAAGTATAGATTGGACTATATCTGGGTAGGTGTGCATACCTCTATCTGACTCCCTTGTTCAGTGTGAGTCCAATATCTTACTGTGTATAGATAGGTGTACACATTGCATATCTCTATGCACTTCCTATTATATAGTTGCTGATCGGTTCTAAGGCTATAGCTATCTGAAATGTCTGGGTCAATAACCAATTCTATGTTTCACCCAATGATCTTCTTCTCATATTGTTCCCCATTGCTTTGAATCTAGTAGGGATCTCTTAGTTCTTATTCATGGTCACCTGATTTTGATCCTTCAAGTCTTTAAAGTGAATGCTTTCTCTAAATACAAGGGGTTGGAAATCCTAGTAATGTTCTCAATGAATTGCTTCATGAGGACAGAGGCCTCTGTCTTGCATATTTTTTATCAGCTGATCTGCCTCCAGGAGTCTGCCACCCTTACATAATCCTGCAATTAAGGCACTATAAGTATCTACAGTAGGCTGACAACACTTCTCCATCATTTTGTCAAGAAGCTTGAATGCAAGATCAATGTTTATTTCGTGTGGCATTCCATCCAGGGACTGAATTTCATCTAAGCTACCATGATCTGAACTGCCTATTGCATCCTCATCAGGAATCACGTGTCCTTTTTGTATTTTGTTTTCTTGAACTATACCACTCATAAGCATGCAATAAGATCGATAATTAGGTTGGCATCCCTCATCAAACATCTTACTTAATATATCAAAAGCATGATCCATCCTGCCTAATTTGATGTTGCCATCAATTAATGATGTGTACGTTACTTGGTTGGGGTTTAAGTCTTTCTCCTTCATTTTACCAATTAACATTTCAGCCTCTTCCAGTCTGCCTTCCCTGCAAAGTCCATAGATCAGTGCACTGTAAGTGTAGACATTAGGAGAACATTCTTGCTTTACCATGGTGTCGAAGACTTTAAATGCAAGGTCCGTGGCACCTGCTCTACACAGACCATTAATGCAAGAGAAATGTCAATTTTGTCACATTTGCAATGCCCATCAACTAAAGCAGTGTAAATTACTGCACCAGGAGGAATACCCTTCTCAAGAAGCTCATTGAATAAGTCACAATCTTGCTGTAGCTTTCCTTCTTTGCAAAGTCCATTAACGAGTACAGTATAAGTCCATTCATCAGGATTGCAACGCTTTTTCTTCATAGAGTCAAAAAGACTAAAGGCAATATCTATCTGACCCTCTTTACAAAGTCCATCAATCAGAGTATTATATGTCACACTATTTGGGATCAAACTATTTTGGAGCATAGTGTTTAATAACGACATTGCTTTTCCGCACATTCTGTTCTTTGCATAGTTCCCTTGCATTATAATTTTCTGTTTTAATCTTCATGTCCAGAGATCCACTTTTATATGCCTTCCTTAATTGCAAAATATCTTAATTGTAGGATAAAACCTTGTCATTAACCAAAACTATCCTCTCATCCTTTGACAATACTGAATGACCAGCCTCGTTAATACCAGGAAGAAGTTGTCTACATAACCTCAAAACTTGGCCTTCAATATCCATATCCATAAAAAGTGATAGCAACCCATCCTCTTCCTCTTTGGGGATAGATAACTTGAAAGTATTCTCATTCTCCATGCAACCTTGGGGATATATGTTGGCTGAGCAAAGGTTGCCTGCAAACTCTTATTTTGGCGAAGCAAACTCCGGACAACTGTTTTTTTTGGCTTTGCTCGACTGCAGTCTTTTTGTTCTCATTACTTCCCCTGTTGGATTTTATGCATACTGAGGAAAGCAGCTCTGGTGAAAGTGGTCTCCTTCCTGAAAGATTGCTTCATCTACTGAGTACCTGAGACTATGGCCAAAACCTAATTGTACATCAGTCAAATTCATCAGCAGTTCATATTTTGCATTGAAAAAAGAACTTCCAGTCTTAGCATCGAGTTGTACATTAGGTTCATCCATGTGTTCAGTTTGTTAAGTGGTCTTTTGTGCAGAAAATCTTACTTAGCCCATGAGCAGAACTGTTTCCATACCTTTTTTTGAATCGAAATAATATGATTTCCAGACTCTAGAGTATGTTCACTATGCTGATGTTACCTTCCAAACTGGGCAATGTGACATAGCATGGGCACTTTGTGTTTTCTAGTGTAATTCAGAGACTCACTTGAATGGTGAACATACTTTCTCAATAGGAAAGTCATGCTTGGACACAGTTCAATAGTATAGCATGGAGCCTAAAATTAAGGTTTCATATAAAAAATTGAAGTTCAAGAATACAGAGGAGGGTTTGAGGTCTTGGGGGACATGGTGGGAGAATTTGTTATGCCTTACTGCCAGGGCTAGCTTGCTTGGCATCTATGGTTGCATGAGTAAGCATTGATTTCTTGATTGTCCTTGTACTACTAACCAGCTCAACTAACAATCCCTTAGAGGCTCATAGAACTCTTTTATCCTTTTGGTATGATGGAAAATCAAGCTAGTTTTGAAGCTTCTGCTATCCCAGAAATGGGGTTTGTTACAGCATTTTGCTACATTGTGATTTTTGTCACATCACTTGTGAGTATTTTCACAACTATCAAGCTTGAAGGATTTCATGACTAGATAGTTGGATGGGCAGGTGGTACTCTTGTGATTTTGCTTAGAGATGGTGCTTCTTCATGGTCGAGTTGTGTAAGAGATATCACATTGCTTTCATTCTTCCAGAAAGTAGACTCTTCTAGATCTATTGGCTGTTCACCATCCAAGTGAAGTCTTTCATTGGCTAAAACAGCAATATGAGTTTCGAGTAAGTGGTAAAAGTGGGAGTAACACCTGTTCTCTCCATAGCATCAAATAACCTGAAAGCTTCTACGAGGCGGCCTTCAATGCAAAGAACATCAATTATTGAATTATATGTGACCTCATTAGGTATAGTACCTTTTAATTTGACCTTTTGGTGTGAATTTCATTGTTTCCAGTTATTCTTGTCTATTACTCGAAGAAATTGTTAATCAGTGCCTTTGTTTCTTGTATCTGTTCTCTGAAATTTGAGATTTAGTATTTGTCTATAATGCAGATCCTTTCCATGAAGTTAAAAGGAAGCGAGACAAGCGTAAAGAGGTGAGCTCTGTTTCATTCAAATGTCAACAATTTTTGCAACACATATTTCTCAAGAAATTCGCATTTCCCTGTTGTATAAGTTGAATGCTTTGTCAATGATTTGTCTTTAAATGGTAACTAATGAGATTAAAATCTATGATTCTTGATAAGTATACATTTGTTATATTTCCTGAAAATTGAATGCTGTCATAACCGCAAGTCAATTAAAATTTCGGACCTTCAGTTTGTATGTTGCACAGATGCACTCAATGCCAACCAATATGTTGCAAAAATCAAATATGTTGGCTGCAAACATATATACAACAATGTTAGTTTGAATGAGAGCTTTATCCTGAGAGCTTAACCGACAATTCAAGGACTATTGAAACATCAAGGGAAAAGCTGGAATGCACCAAGTCAAGAGTCAGATGCCTCTGACAGTAACATAGAAGAGCAAGACCAAACTTAGGGATACCAATCTACATAGAAATCTGATAATTCTGATTAACTGAATGGCACTATTTTTGAGATATTTCTGGCTTTGGTGATACATTAACCGAGATGCTCCTGAAGCAGAAATGAAAGATCTTTTTCACTCTGGAGATCATTTGAGGTGATGAGTTTGTAAGATGCATCCCAGCTTCTGCTAATAACTGTGGAGCAACCAGCATGTTTGGAGCTCAAGAAAGCTCCAGTAATAAATGTGGAGTGACTGGGCATTATCAGTATTGCAATTATTGGTGTTAATCTGGGTAACATATACATTCTGGGCATTATCAGTATTATGTGGAGTGACTGCTACAGCAAGAAATTAATTGGATGGGAAATTTCCGGGACTCAGAACATCCAATAATCTTTTCCAGGCATGTATTTGTGCTTCTCATTATAAATATCATCCGTCTATTATTTTGAATTAATTTTCTCACCATTTTTCTATGTTATGTTTGTTTAATACAATGATGTGAATGGAATGTGAGATAACTGATAAATGTTGTGATTAAATGAGCCCAAATAAATCATGAAACAGAAAACCATACACACTTATTAGTGCACCGACAGTTAGGGATTCAGTTGAGTTTCAAACAGTGGGTATCTAATTAGCATCCAAAGTACTTGTAGAAAGTACTGAACCAAGTTAGTGAGCATAATATCAGAGAAAGGTTAGCTCATAGCCAAGTGGGACATTTCAGGGTCTTGGGGTCAGATGAAAATCATTGTTGTTGCAAAGACAGTGAAATGCAACAATGTTGTATTTTGATTATGCACAAAATTTAAAATCTCTGATAGCCATGACAGTGAAATGCAATCTCTTTTAAACTGTTCATTTGTGCCAACTGTAGATACAGGGATCCATAAAAAACCAACTAGTAGTGACTCCAATTATTTTCCAATAATGCAGTTTTTACAATGTCTAGATATGAAACTTTCCTTGGAAAACTGGTAAATATGTGTAACCATTTGATGATCAATGTCACATTGTGACTTTTGGTTCCAAAGTACAACCCAAAATGATGAAAATGAAGAGGGCCTAGGACAGGTACTGAGAGCTTAATCTTCAGACATACTCTTAGCTCAGCAACAGACACAAAGCCACTATTACTTCAGTACAAGATACTTTATACTTCATATCTCATCATAAACTGGTTTGTGTTAAAACTAGCTAAATGACTATACATTTGTAATTTTGTAGCTTGTAGGTTGTAGATTTTCTTTTAAAATTCTAGAAACAGGTGGGAAATTCATATTATCTAAGCACATGTGCCAGTGGTCAATTCTTTCCAATCCAACTTTCTTTTGTCTTTGTCTGTAGAGATTAGAATGGCAAGGAAAGATCCCCGTCAGCTAAGACATGCTACAAGAAAAGGATCAAGAAGAAAATATATCCGCAAGAACAAATTACATTTCACAGTGCAAATCAAAATGTTTGAGAAAGGCATATCAGTTACTCCTGATTGCATGCTACTTTTCTTTACTGCAACTACCTAATAGGATACTAAGTAAGCTGAGAAGCATTGTCATGTATATGCTTGCATACATAATCACCAGCTTTAACTATGTAGTGTCATTCATATATTCCCCTCTTTTGAATAAAAAACATAACCCATACATGACCATTCTCAATGCACTTCGTGATTCTAACATACTCCTTCCCAAACAGCCCATATGCTTCTACTTACTAAACTGCTCTCCCATTGAGGAAATAGTTCCTATGCTTATCTATGCCAAAAAGACAATTGTTCTCTCATCGCACTAAGTTTTTTCAACTCATCCTCATTAGCTGGTGGTTTTTCAATTTTGTATGCTCATACAAGTGATCTTACCATCTAGTTTGGAGTCACATTCTAATTCTTGTCCCTAAATATTGGTGAGAGCTTGCTTTGATGCTTTATTCTGATTTCTAGGATGCCATTCCAAGGGAAATTTCCAGCATTTTGTCTTGGTATGGCCATCTATACTACAATAATTGCAAATAGCAATGATTCTCACCACTGTCCTTCGACTGAGCAGCTAGTTTCCTTTTGATTTAGCCACACAAGGCCCCTTGGTGTTTCATCAATAAGTGTTGATCTTCCAGCTAGAGGCTTAACATAATGGATTGCTTCCTGAATTTGGTGGTATAGTCTTGGACATTTTGACCATCGCTTTGGTAGAATTATTTACTATTGCCATTCAATTAGTTGTTCCTCTTGATAGCCAATGGGATAAAACTGTTTTTTCAGGAGTGCTTTGAACTCCTCCTAAGAAGCCAATGGGGCTTTCTTTTGCCTATGGTGTGCTTGTCAATAAGAAAGAAAATATATTTCATTATCATTTCTGCATCTGTTCCAATTGAGTATGGAGGTCAAAATTTAATACCTGATTGGTAACACTTTTGTATATGGCATTTCTTAAATTTGGGTACAACTGCTGTGGATATAGGTGGGCTATCATTTCATCTCAATTGAAAGACAAAACAAGCAGACAGTGCAGGAGAAGGTGAAAATAGTGATTCTTACTCAAATGTAGCTTTGGAGATAAATTTCGATTAGGATAGTTAGCATTGGTCTTTCTATTTCCAAGTATCTGAAACTTCTATGGACTATGTCACAGATGGAACACGTACTTGAGTACAGCTTATAAAAAAGGGATTTGGTCGCAGGAAGAGGATCTAATCTTGTTCGAGGTAAAATTCCTGAAGTAACAAATTGAATGTTTTAGTACTATGCAAAAATAGTTTTCTCTCAGGTAACCACCATAGCTTGTTTAATGTTCTTTGCTTACAATTCTATTGAATGTTTCTGAAGTTCAGCCTTCAAGTTAGATCACGTTACCCATAATACTGGAATTCAATTTGCTTATCTTATAAATACCAGGACAGTTGAAGAACATAAAGTTTCATGCTGTACAAGTTCATCATTGGTAACCATATTTTGGTCTTTTTTCTACACAGGCACATAAAAAATTTGGCAACCACTGGACAGAGATCGCAAAAGTAGTTCAGGGCAGGTAGGCAGTAGTTTATTTAAGATCATGCCATACTAATAAGATTTGTATGATACAGACAAGTAATTAAATTTTTAAACTTGTAATTAGTAATCCAGCATTACTAATCTTATGGGTTATCAATGATCATTGATATTGTAAGGTTTCCACATTTTTACGATATTATTCTTGTAACCTTTGGTCTGAAAAGTATATTACATGTGTTCCTAAACTTTTATTTATTTTGGTATACTTCTACAACAAAATCTGATTACTTTGGAATCCAAACAGGACTGACAATGCTGTCAAGAACCATTTTAATGCGTTGTGTAAAAAGCAAGCCAAAAGGGAAGCATTATCTAAGGAGAATGATGAACAGATCCATGTTAATTATAACAACAAAAGGGTTGTGGTTGACCGACGATTAGTAATCCAGGTAATTTTTGACACGTCCAAGTCTTAGCATACCCAATTCATCTAAAATAGGTTGGTTCAGAGTCTTCAGACCAGCCCAGACCTGGGCAGACTTTGCTTGATTCGGTCTTACCAAAAAAATGACCAAAATATATATATAGTGACAAAAAAAAATGAGACATGATCTTGGTTATTGTTGTTAGTTGTTGAACGAGATAAATAATTTGCTTCATTGTTTTTCTAATTTACAGTTAATTGTTTTTCTATTTTACAAGTGATTATTTTTTATTGGATTTTGTAGGAGTGAGCTTAACTTATAAGTGGGCCATTGAATATGAAGAGCTCGCTACTGAGGATTTTCCATTCCGTATGAAGAGCCTGATGTTGAGGCTTTCAAGCTGCTAAGTGTAGTTTTGAAGCTGTTGACATGGAATTTAAGTATGGTTTTGAAGCTGTTGATGGGGGATCTAAGTATGGTTTTGCAACCAAGTGCAAGTATGATGGTTTAGCCATTGTAATATTTTGAAAAGTGATAGCTTTCCCATAAAGTTATAGGGAAATTAATATGTGTTTTTGAGAAAACTCATATTTATTGTAATACTTTTGACATTTCATATAATATAATTTGTGGTTTAAAACTTATATATATGGTTGTACTTTATATTATGTATCAATGTTGTTATTATTAACTAATTAATATACAATTTTTTGACCTTCAACATAGTATGCATTTTATTGTTCTTGTCTTGGTTTGAGTCCACTTTGCTAGCAAATCTTGCTCCGGATTATCTGATTGTTGATCACCTTTGATACTCTCAGTATTATCTGACCTGTTATAACAGGGATGATGAGAAAAGTCTGCTATGATCAGACTTTAGTTCCTTCGATATGGATGCAGCAGTTCGCATGATTACATTTGTTATTTTGTGATGCTCTGATTGCTGATTATGCTCAGACATTTGATGCTATGTAAATGATGCCTTTTGATTCTTTTGAATAACAAAGGCTGGTATTTTTTCCTCTGAAAACTAATTAATATGACATTACATGATTTACATGTGTATTATATTTTATTTACAAGTGTTGTAATTAATTAGAATGTGACTGCATAATTCGCATGTGTATTAGATGAGAATAAATGTATGATTCTTTTTTTTTTAATTTAAACATAATATCATATTAAAAATTTATATTGATTAATAATGGGCACCATTCAAACTACTAAAATATAATGACCATACATAAAGCGACTAAAAATGACTAAATTAGTGACCAATAAATGAGATTAATGACCAAAATTCGCAAATAAAATGACCAATAATTGAGAGATACGCGACCAAACAATGAAATACAAATGACCAGAAAAATGACCAAAATTCGCATATCAATGACCAAAAATCAGTTTTGGTGGCTAATTTATGGTCTTTTATTACGCGACCAAATTTGGTCATATTCTAGTTTGTCATGTGATCATCAATTTGGTCACAAATGTGGTCATATATTTGGTCATTGATTCAAATATATGGCCAAATTAATGACCAAATATATGACCAAATTAATGACCAACCGACAAGCTATAAATGACCAAAATAAAAATGACCAATTTTGGTCATGTAATAAAAGACCGCAAATTAGCCACCAGCGATCGCCAAACCAAAAGTGGTCATTGATATGCGGATTTTGGTCATTTTTGTGGTCACTAATCTCTCATTTTCCACTAGTGAGAAAATACTCAACCTTCAACTTAGAGCGTCTGTGACCACATTCTCCTTTCCTTTGATATACAAGATACCAAATTCATACTCACTCATGAACTCACTCCATCATTGTTGCCTATCATTTAGATCCCTTTGTGTAAAAATATACTGCAAACTCTCATGATCTATTTTAAGTGTGAAACTTCTGCCAACCAAGTAGTGTCTCCATAATTTTAGTGCCAACATTACTGCTACCAATTCAAGATCATGTGTGGCATATTTCTCCTCATGAGGATTCAACTTATGAGATGCATAAGCTATTACAACACCTTTTTGCATTAGAACTACTCCTAACCCTTGCTTCAAGGCGTTGATACATACCATGAAGTCTTTATCCATGTATGGTACCCGTAAGATTGGTGCACTTGTCAACAATCTATTTAATTCAGCAAAAGTGACATCACATTCATTGGTCCACTCATATCGGATTCCCTTTCACTGCAAGGTTGTGATGGGTTTCACAATCTTGGAGAACCCTTCCACAAATCTTTGGTAATACCCTACTAATCCCATGAAGCTATGCACCTCATGCGGATTCTTTGGAATTCACCAATCCTCGATGGCCTTCACCTTTTTTGGGTCCACTAAGATCCCTTCTCCTGAGATGATATGCCCTAAGTAGTGAATCTCCTTTTCGAAGAAAGAACACTTTGACAATTTACCAAATAGTTTATGTTCCCTTAAGCAAGTTAAGACTAACTGCAAGTACTCCTCGTGCTCCTTCTCATTCTTAGAATATATAAGAATGTCATCTAAGAAGACCTAAACAAAATGGTCCAAGTAACTCCGAAAGACACTATTCATGAGGCTCATGAATACTATTGGATCATTGGTCAAACCAAATGGTACTACTACGAACTCATAATTCCCAAATCAAGTTTGGAAAGTAGTCTTAGAAATGTCATTTTATTTAATCCTAGGCTGGTGATACCCCGACCGCAAATCAATCTTAGAGAAGATTATTTCTCCTTTAATCTGATCAAATAGGTCATCAATTATTGGTATAGGATACCTATTCTTCACTGTGGCTTTGTTCAAATCTCAATAATCTATGCACAGTCGCAGAGATCCATCCTTCTTCTTAACAAAGATGATTGGTGCTCCCCATGGTGAGATACTAGGTCTAATTAGTACCAAGTCTAGCAAATATTTTAACTGGATCTGTAACTCTTGGAGCTCAAGGGTTGTCATTCTATAAGGAGTCTTTGAGATCGGCTCCACATCGGGTTTCAGTTTTATCGTGAAATCAAGCTCTCATTCTGGAGGTAGTTGTGAAAGGTATTTTGGAAAAAAATCCTTGAACTCAAATAATACTGGGTAAGAATTCAAGGAAGGTCCTTTACTATTGCTCACTGTATCAACTACAAACAACTGACATCCCTATCTTAAACACCTCTTAGCTTTCATCGTGGAGATGAAACAGAGGGATATTTTCCTCTTTTGGACTTGGATTTGAATTGCTAGACCCTCATCATCAAGGCACAATACTTTCTTTGCATAGAAATCCATGAAAGCTCTATTGCCTTCTAACCAATCCATAATGACAATGAGGTCGTAGGTCCCAAAATTGGTGACATAAGCATCCAACTTAGTGGTGCATACTCCTAAGTCAACTTGACACCCCTTTACCTTAAGACCTACTGCTTGTTTAACCCCTAAAGCCATCTCAACCGATTCAAAATCATTGTGCTCGCAAGATGCCAACCCACATTTATCTAATGCATATGGTGAAATAAAACTATCTGTTGCACCAAGATCAAATAAAATTTTATTTTTGACATTATTTACTTTACCAGTGGATTCTACTATGGTGGAATAATGTTCTTCTTGGTGGTTGTGAACAATTGCATGAATCCGATGAGTGTTACCAGAATTTCCCATGGACGCTTTTCCTTCCTTCTTCCGGCTGCTGGTCTTCCCCTTAGGACAATCTCGCTGGAAATGAGGACCTCCACATCCCCAATAAGAGATATTAGGTGGTTCTTGCATGTTGCTAGGAGGATTCCTATGGGATGCATTCCTTCTCCTGGATCCTCTAAAACCTCTCAATCCTCTATAGAAATTGCCCTGTGTTTGTCCTCAGTTCCCATGGTTTGCTGACAAATCCTGCGATACTGAGTTAACTGAAATGTTATCTCTCAAGGTGAACTTGTTACCATAAGGAGTAGGTCTAGATTGTCCTCCTCTGAAGTACGGTCATGGGGCCTTCCCTGTAACATACTGATCGGATCCTATCAACTTGCTTCTTCCCTTTGCATTTGGCATATCCTCAGCATAGCGAGCATAGTCAACTGCCATGGCAACTAAAGATGGCTTCCACATCCATACCACGGCCCTAATATTCTAGTTGAGTCCATACACAAATTGCTCCACCTGTCAATCATCTGAGTCCAAGTATGGAACATACTTCACTAGTTCCATGAATCTAGCTTCATACTCTTCCACCTTCATGTTTCCCTGTACTAAAGCATGAAAGGCACCTACCTATTGTTCCCTGTAATAAGCTGGAAGATACTTCATGTTGAACCTCTCCTCGAATAACTCCCATGAAACAGTCAAAGGAGTAATATGAAATTGTTTCTCGAGGTCTGACCACCAGTTTAGGGCATTACCCTTTCACTGGAATATGGCCATTCTAGCCTTTGAACTGGAGGTATACTCATTTAGTGTGAAGCACCTCTTCATACCCTTGAGCCATTCTTTGGTATGCTTACCCTGTCATCCTCCTGAGAACTTAGGAATTTTGATCTTCTACAGCTCTCTAGAAATATCATGAAGCGGTTCTTGCCTTGGGCCCTGTGCCCTCTATGAGTTTTCTTGGCTCACCTGCATGGTTTCTACCTCTACGATCCTCTCTTACTGCCTATTCAATGTGGCCATGATGGTTTCCAAGGATCTCACTATCACCTCCATCTCAGAATGAGAGGTTGTCCTTGGCGGTGTCAGTGGCGGGGCCTATGGTGGCAGTGAGGGTGTCTAAACTCAACCTCAACCTTGACCTCTGCGTGTTTGAACCATGATAATTCCTATCATATTCAACAACATTATGCTGTTATTATCTTGATCTAATAATTGCAGAGATAAACTTTAGTTATGCAATGCTTATATTTATGCATAGAGACAAATTGTCAATATTTGGATAAAACTTGCATAGTAACTTTGATTAAACGATTTTGTTTTGTGGTTTAATCTGTGTCTCAATGTTCATCTCATAATTCTAGTCTCAAAAGTTTCTTGTTTTTCTTATTTCACATCCATCTCACCTCTTCAACCATCAATCAAAGTCTCGGTAATACCTTAAGTTTAACACTTGAATTTCCAATAACATAGGCTAACTAACGTTGCCATATCTAAATTTTAATGTTATCTATATTGTTAGGGTTACAATTAACATTCACCTCCCAACATTTAACATTTAAATGCTATTTCTAAACAATTAATATTAGATTAAAGCAAAATTACCCTACCATGTATTTTAATGAGAACCTTTATCTTAACTTAATTGAACATATCATCTAATTTAAATATTAAATTACAAACCACTTATAACATCTAATTTTAATTTAATAAAGAATTAATTATCTAAATATAAACTTATAGTAAATGTTAGTAAATTAACAAGTTTCCATGTTAAATAAAAATAATAACTAATAAATTATAATATATTTTATTTAAAATCTATTAGATAATCATAAGTAATTTAATTAAGTGTTAAATAATATTAAAATAAAATAATTTTTTTGAATTTTATAGGTTAGCCTACTTATCTAACCTAACGCTAGCTCCTAGCTCAGTGCAACATAGCTCACCCGCGCTCATTCCTTCACATGTCCAACTCTTCTCCATTGGTCCACCGCCTAGCTCCACCAATCACAGTCTCCGACCTTCCTTCTCCTCCATTCCCCTTTCTCCCCGGAAACCCATTTCTTATGTGCCCATACGGAGCCCACCTAAATTCAGGCTGCATGCACCCCACTTGTCCACCAACATGCAGCCATGCGGAAAGTGCATAGCATGTAGGAAACCCCTTTAAGAAAAATATAGTCCTCACTGCGTGCGAGGTCCTTCTCAGCCCACTCCAGCTTGTTCTCCGCAACCACTACGTGCTGGATCCTTGAATGGAAGGAAGTCAGTTATGGTTGTAGGGTTTTCTACTAGGTAACTTCCAGGTTTTGAACCTTCCTGAATTTTGATTTTAACTTATGAATGCATACAGGTTCCCTCTATATCATGTGTGTTAAACCTGTTCCCTGTTTAAGACAATGAGATTTAAGTTTTAGGGGCTTGATTGCCAAGGCTAAGCATGTAGCAGCAATTTTTCTCATTTTTATTTTTATTTTCTTTTGAGAGCAAGTAGTGTATTCGGTAATTATAATGTAGCTAATATTGCATTTTACATAGTTTAGAAAATTTTGGCTTGGCCCCCCCCTTTTTTTTATCTGTTTGAGAAGAACCAAGTAGAAGGGTTTTGCAAACGTAAGAAAATGGATTTTCACGTGTTCCTGTACAAATTCTATGCCTCTAGGGTTTGGCTGTGAAGAAAACATAAGCATGACCTATCTAAGGTTGTTCTCATAATCA
>LPNX010289114.1:254957-317180 GCA_001517045.1 Pseudotsuga menziesii
TGAATTATTTTATAACTCAAAATTTCTACAAGGTTGCTGGGCACCTTCCTTGATAAAAATCGCAATGCATAAAATCTTGTAATAGATAGGTAGGTTTAAAATTTTAACCTCTGAGTGTTTTATGGGAGGGATGGATGGGCGTTTCCTTTAGGGTAGATACTATAGATTGAATATGAGTAGGCTGGGATCTACTGGTTTATAACGGAGATTTTTTATTTTTTATTTTTTGGTCAGTAGCAATTCATGCTTCACTAAAAGTTACTGGTAGCTCTGCAAACTTTAGAAATAATTCAGTGAACCTTTCTGAGTGCTCTTGCAAAAATTGAAAACATGGAAACGCCGAGCCGTTGGTTCTACAAATGGTAGCATGTGGCGAGGTTTGTAAGAATTGGGAGCTCTATATGATATAACACATTATATGGCAATTTCAATCTCATTGCTTGTTCTATAAAATTTTAGAATCCTACTCAAAAACAGAATGGGTAAAAATGTTTTTTTTTTAAACAGATCTTTAGAACCACGTAAAAGGAATTTTTATTTTTCTTTTCTTAACATTTCAAAATATTTTTTTTTGTAAAAGGTAAAATTTTTATTTCAAAATATTTGTTTTAGAAAAAGATTAAAATAAAGTTTAAGCTTTTGTTCTTTGTTGTTCGGAAGAAAATTATAAAAAAAAAAAATCTATTTTGTTTTGTTTCCTACATACTAAACTTTTAAATATTTATTAATTCATATTTTTCTTTATTACTAATTCCTTATAAAATATTCAGTATTAATGTTTCAACTCTCTAAATTTTAGGTATAATTATTGGGTTGTATATGGACTTCATTGATTGTCCTTCTTTAACTATTTATTAATTCCCTTTCTTTTTATGAGCACAAAATATTTGGGTATCCCCTCACGGTTATGAGTGTTGGGTTCACGATTTACTTTTGCAGTCGTGCAACCCATCTTGAGCGCAAACAGTCCATCATCCTTTGCCGTGATATAGTTGTTCTAGTTTTTAGTTGGCATGTGGAGCACTATGGTACTGCATAGTTATGAGCATGTGGGCTCTCTTTGCTAGCCTGCTTCTGGACTCAGCGGCAGTGTATAATGAAGTATGAATGGATTTCATACTTCTTCATGACTGGACTCCCTTATGCGTCGAAAGCACTTACAACATATCTCTATTGAGCTTCCCTAGGGTTTCGAAGAGGATAGTCTATTATTTACTATTAAATGTTTTTTTTTGGGTAGATATATATATTTATATTAAACTTGGAAGATATGTTAAATAATTGTATGGAGGTGGATGTACTGAATAATTTATTTTTGGAGGTATTTCAATAAATTTTGCATTTATTCAATTTCATTACAGTACATGAATATTTTATAATAATGTTTTGGGTGGTTTGTGCAGGAAATTTTTAGCCCTATGCAGAGGTAGTTTTCAGGAGGATTGAGATATTTTAATGTAATCTTCTTGTCCTAATTTGTAGACTATGGTAATTATATTTTGGGAATTTTGAGGTGTGGAAAATCCATAAGGTCCAAGTGTTTGAGCCATGGCTTTGATACCATCTGTAGTTTGTCAGGAAGAGCACTAAGTCCAAATATGTAATCTTTTTCTTTCATTCTAAAATAATTAAATGACATTTTCAAGATTTATATGGGTCTGTGGGTGTTTGTTTATTTCCAAGTTTGTCTAACTCTCATTCATGTAAATATTTTTAGTTTAGGAGTACTTATTAGAAAATGATAAAATAAAATTCGTTCTTTTAACAAAATAATTTAACACCTAATAGTTTGGCTATTAACTATTTAGTCACTATTAACTATTTACAACAAAATGACATTTATTCTTATTCCAATTTCCAAGCATGTTCATTCGTTTATCTATGCATTAACTAGAGGGTTACACAGAAAAATACCTAAACTTTAAGCAAGCTGAAGATAGTCCCTGAATCCTTACTCCTGTAGACTTGCCTCTCCCTGGTCGGAGCCTTGATGCCAAATAGGATGATCCACCCTAATGCCAAATAGGATGATTCACCCTATTGAGCCTGCTGGCCCTAGGAAACTGATGGGTTTCCTAGCCCTTGAGCCCACATGCCGATACACCCGACAGCAACTTCCTTGTTTCTCAAGTGTAATTGTTGCTCTTGATTTATCCCCCTCTGCAAGTTTTCTTCCCCCTCTATTCTAGCACCCTCTTTCCTCTTTTCTTTTGTAAAATTCTCTCCCAAAATACTCTCCAAAAAAAAATCGTCCTTCTCAACCATTTGATCCCCCTCCTTATACCTCCTTCCCCTCTTTTCTTCCACCGCCTTCCCTTCTTCCACTGCCTCCTTCATATTAAAATACTAAGTATTCATTATTCCTTTCTTAGGTAGTCCAACTAGTTCATATTATTTAAGACATTCGTTGTACCTTAATAAATTTTCTTGAATTGTACAATTCATCATCCTTCATGAGATAGTGGGAAGTAACTGGTTATCCCATTGAATTGAATATGTTAAATTTAAAACATAACCGAGTCACATAAAATGACACCAGTGTTATTTGCTTAATTATTATGCTTAATGGTAAAATAATGGTAATAATAGTATTGTCAATTATTTTTTGTTATTGATAACATAATAATAAGTACTAATAATAAACACTAATAATATACAATAATAATAAATAAATAATAATAACAGTAAAAATAATAATTAATATTATTAATCAATAAATAATTAATTGTAGTATTATTATTAATTGATTGAAATAATAACATCGACATGTTTATGTTTATTGTTAAGTCCCCTCGCACTAATCTATTACATTGTTTCTTAATAAATAAGGTACATTTATAGGTTTAAATAAATCACAATTACTAGTTAACCCATCCAACTATCCAAGGTTAATGTTTTTCAATTAATATTTCATAGTGACAATACTTCTCTTAATTGTTTTACACAATTAACAAATAGTTTTGTTGACTCATTCATCCACATGCCCTAACAACTTAAACCTCTATTATCAGAATTGATCAATAGACAAATATTTGGTTTCTTATTACAACTTGTATGATTATCTGACATATTACGTAATTGTATATTCATACCAACGTGCATGTGTGAGGTGTGCATGCATGGCCAGTACATGCACAAGCTGCACATGTACTATAACTAAACCACCTAAATTCTAGCTGATACTAATAATATTTCACGCAACAAGGAACACATACAGATATAATATTATTTCTTTGACATTCAGAGTTATTTAATAGTTATGTTCTTATTAATAACTCAATTAATATTCGTGCCTACCATCACTAATTCAGTATCATAAATGTCCAACCCTCAACAACAATAAGTAATATGTCGACCCACCCTAAACTACATCTGCGTCGTCCTTTTCCTTCCTCTGCTAGAAAAAAGTGGATGCCAGTTGTACTAACCTTCCCACACAGAACCTGAGAGTGGTAGCATTTGCTAACTAGTGGACCTAGCCTCTCCTAGTAGGCATCCAACTATCATCATCACAACAACTTGGGGAGAGTGTCTCAGTACTGTCCTGCCATGACCTCAGGTATCATAGTGACATAGGGTGGGAAATACATTTGTCCCTCTCAACATACTCAGTCTATACCCCATCAAACCATAATGTGCTTCTATCGAGTCTATTGGTACGTGTCATCGTACCATCACTTTGGAGATTAAAGCTCTCTTCAATATATGTATTATGTCATACTTCGCATCACATAGTCCGCTATCACATAGCACCTGTACCCTGCGTGTTAGCACTATGCAAACATGCATTCATAACAATATTAAATCAATGGCTGGTCCATATTATCAAGGTTATTTTCTTTCATTGCATAAAATCATAAAATCGATCGCATCATGGATGGGTACCCATGTACCACATCATACATATCACATCATATCAAGGATTACATTCAAATATATGTTTTTGTTATGAAATAAATGAATCTGATGAAGACTACCGCATGGTAATCGCATGAGCACAGTAACATCATATAAATGATAATCATCATAACATCATAATCAGAGCATCTACATAAGCATGTTAATCATCGTAACATCATAATCAAAGCATAAATATAAGCGTGATAACATCATAACATCATAATCAGTATATAATCACATATATCATGCCAAAAATATAGTTTACGAAGTATAGCTCATTCCATAGGTAATAAGTAAATACAGTGTAATAAGTCTGAGTAATAAACATGCCTAAGTCAAAATATGGGGCGTTACAGTAGATATTCAACAATATCATAAATTGCATTTTTTTGTGTGTTAAACAACATTCCTCTAGATGTAAAAATAGTTACAAGTTGAATCTTTGCATGAATATAAAGTTGTTTGTAGTAGATGTAGTGTTTCTTTTGATTTACTGCTTAAACTTTAGAAGTGAGTGGCATTATCTGATTTGATACACCTAAGAAAGTTGCATTGGGGTCAACATTATTCTAAGAAGAATGGGAATGTAATACCCTTCTTCCACCCCCTTCCATTGGGACACAAATATGTGCAATTTAGTGTATGTGTGTAACTTCTATTTTAGTATTGAGGGTATCGTTTACATATAACAACAATCCATTGAAAATGTTTGCAACCATATTTAAAAAGGTTCCTAGTGAGGGCCTAGTGCAAGACCCCACTAGAAATGTGGAAGCGACATAGAAATGGTGATGTTAATAAAACCTCGGTGAGGCATGTGAGATGAATGTGTTACCAATCAATTAACACACATAGCATCAAATGGGAAAGGAGAGACCATTCATTGGCACAAGGTGAAGAGAAAGAAGGAATATTAGGGGAACGTGACTTTTCCTTAGTGACTTAGCATTTTTCCCTTGTTTTCTAAAACCATAACTCAATTTTAGAAAAGGAACCTTTTTAAATCCATTATATATATATATATATATATATGTATATGTATATGTATATGTATATGTATATGTATATAGATATACATATACATATACATATACATACATATATATATATATATATATATACATATACATATATGTATATGTATATACATATACATATACATATACATATACATATACATATACATATACATATACATATACATATATATATATAAATGAAAGTTAGGAAAAACACACTTAGTTGTCCATTCTCATGAGGTTCTTAAAGGCAACACCCATGGGGCCTTCACTCAGTGCACATGCACCATAGCATGTTTGTTCATGAGATATTAAATAATACCCCCCCAAAATCCCTTTTGTTAACCCCTCTCCCAATACATCATTCTAGTTAAAAGAAAACTATTTTTACCAAATATGCTATGTATCCATTTTTGCATGGCACTTTTAATACCCCTTTTTATTTCTAGCACTATTTTAAGGGTATGGAATAACTCTTAAAAAACCACAAGTCACAAAAATAACCAATAGTACAAACACATGGTGACTCAATCCATCACCATCAATAGCATTGTGGACGCATATTTTAAATCTAGAAAATATAGCATAGTTATAAGGGGTAATTGAATAAATACGACTACATATTTTCTAATGACATGATTCTTTTCTCTTTTGAATAATATTCATTGTTCTCATAACTTTTTTTGTTAATAAGTAGAGGACTTCATATTACTGATGCTACAAAAAAATACAAAAAAGTTACATTTAGGATCAGCCAGCTATGGGGATGTTGAGCCAAGCGAAGGTTTGCTACTGAAAATATTCCCCGATAATCTGAAGCTTCCTATTTTATCCTTCTAGAGTGAAGGAGAACCAAAAACCTTGAGCATGTAGGTAAAGCTCATGAGAACCAAAGCAAAGCCAAACTAGCAATTATAAGCACAGTATTTACAACAAAACCATCGGGACTGAGAAGCCCGGGTTCACTAAAAAATTAGTAAAAACCAAAAAATAAAACCATATCTCGTTATCCAAGAAAAATTCATCCAAATCGGGACAAGGCCACCCCGCCTCCCTGAGGCATTGGGTTCGATGGAAATTGAGGAGGCATTGCGGGGTATTCTCCAATTCTGCTATGTAGATCATTAGCCAGTGACTCCACCATGCGGAATCCAAGAGAAACCTCTTGCTGGCCTTTCTTGATGCTCACCAATGCTCTTTTGATACCCTTGGCTAGTTGGACATTTGCTTGAATTTCCCTCTCCAGTAGGATACGCCATGTCTAGAATGGTCTCACTATGACTGGTATTCCCCGGTGAGTCTCATACTCCTCAATTAAATCTGTATCCTTGATAGACATTAGCACTTCCACCCTTGCCAGTGTCTCTGCCATGTACTGGGTTCCCCAATTGAACAACAGAGGGGATGGGCCTTTCTCAACCAAGGAGGAACCTCTAGCAGAACATGCCATCAGGGAAGTGCTAAAACTTTGGTCACTTCTATGCCTCCCTTGGTGATACCTTCTAAAATACGAAACTCTGATCCAGATAACCCCAGGAAGATAGATCGAGGTCTGGAAAATATTACCGTGGGTTGTCTTCTCCCCTTCCTCTTGTCTATAAATAGCTGGACTGATGTGCTTGGCAGTAGAACGATGAGTTCTTTTCTTTCTCCCCTGTTTCCAATTTAGGCCATGGGAAACATCCATCTTTCAGTGATTAATTCTCCTATACCTTCTCCCATCCCCTATATGTGTGAGAGATTATCCATTGGATCCATATTTAATGGCCTTTTGGTGCTCCTATGGATGATGAGATAAGAAGTAGTACCCATGATTGAATTATCACAACTAGTTAACCATCTAGTACAATCCTTCGGATATGCATGCCTCATGTGGTTCTGAGCTGGATCTACCTTTAAAGACATGAACCTAAGCCCGGATCTACCAGCACTATGGGCTCTAGCATTCCATCTTTGTCACCTCGTTCATTCTCATGCTCTGCAACTATATTGTCACTACCATCTAATCGTGTGAGATAAATGCCAAGTGGAGGAGCTATCACCTCGACATCACTCCAAACTAACCTCAAGGAATGGCTTTCAGCATCTACATGTCGCGTCACATAGCTTTCCATCGATTATTCTGAGCGAGTGGATCGACTACGTGCCGAGGTGAATTTTGCATTAGATGAGGCGTGAGGTCTAAATATCATCCACCTGTCATGTCTCAGGGAGAGAACCTGGTCGGTCCCACCAAATTCGCCATCTGCAGCCTCTTCACACTTCTCCCATAATCACCTATTCAATTTGTCTGAGCTGATTTCAGCATGGAAAGAACATGCCTTACCCACCGCTTTGTTTGCAAGGATGTCTGCCACCTTATTCCCATACCTTTTGATGTGAGAGAAGCTTAGCACAGGAGTGTTACTGAGTCTTTCCCTAAGCACCAAGAGCTATCCTTCCCACCTCTAGTTGTGTGAAACCTATTTTATGTTCGCCCCATGCATGATTCTCTGAGTGAGGTTTATTATCACCATTGAGTCTCCCTCGACTATCAGTGGTGTTCTCTGGTTTTGAATCACCCATGTGACATCGTTTATCAATCCATCCAAATCCGCTAGATTATTAGTACCTGAACCAAGGATTCCCCAGTAGAGACTAATAATTCTACCATGGGAGTCCCTAATTACTCCCCCATAGCATGCAAGGCCAGGGTTTCCTTTGACGAACCCATCAAAATTAATTTTGAGAGCGCCAAATGGAGGTTTCTGCCGGAATTTTGCACTGATTGTTTGTTGAGCCAAATTGCAGAGTCGCGAATTATTCTGAGGTATTTTCTTTATTCCCCAATTATGAAGAATTTATTTTTCTATAGAGTTTTCTTTAAGGTCTTTTTCTGACCAAGGCGTGAGTGTTATGGTTTCCTTAATGTGAGCTCCTAGAATTTCCCACATTTTTTCCGTTCTGCATTTCCTATTTTCAAAAAAAAATTGGTTACTAGTTTTCCATATTTCCCAAACCATAAATCCTGCGTACAGTTCCCGGATTCAATTCAGAATAATTTGTTTTTTGAATCTATTTTTGGGCCATTTGGCTATAGTAAGATTTGGTCTTCCTTCTTGCCTAATGTTGATTTTGAACAACCTACTTCCTTTGTCCCAAATTTCAGAGCCTAGCAGGAATTCATCAAGCAAGTGATTTATAGTTTCATTTCTTTTTTCACATAAAATGCATCACAAAGGCCACCCTATACCATGTTTTTTAATATTATCCTAGTTAAGGATACTTCTTTTTATAACGAGCCAACAAAATGCAGCTATTTTGGGCCACCAACTCCCTCCCCAAATTTGTGTCCATTTCTCTTCTTTTTCCTGTCTATGATTTTCGTTCAGAATTCCTATAGCCTCCTTAATGTTGAACCTTCCGAGGTTCGAGTACCCCCATCTATTAGATTATAGATATTTGAACAAAGCCATAGTGAAGAACATGTATCCTATGCCAATAATTGATGGCCTATTTGATCAGATGAAAGGCGCCTCAGTCTTCTCTAATATCGATTTTCGTTTGGGATATCACTAGCTTAGGATTAAAGAAAATGGCATTTATAAGACTACATTTGAAACCCAATTTGGGCATTATGAGTTCGTAGCAGTACCATTTGGTTTTACCAGTGCTCCAATGATATTCATGAGCCTCATGAATAGTGTCTTTCGGAATTACTTGGACCACTTCGTTCAAGTCTTCTTAGATGACATTCTTATATATTCTAAGAATGAGAAGGAGCATGAGGAGTAATTGCAGTTAGTCTTAACTTGATTAATGGAACATAAACTATTTGGTAAATTGTTAAAGTGTACTTTATTCCAAAAGGAGATTCACTACTTAGGGCATATGATCTGAGGAGAAGGGATCTCAGTGGACCTAGAAAAGGTGAAGGCCATTGAGGATTGGCCAATTCTGAAGAATGTGCATGAGGTGCATAGCTTCACGGGATTAGTAGGGTATTACAGAAGATTTGTGGAAGGGTTCTCCAATATTGCGAAACCCATAACCACCTTAAAGCGAAAGGGAATCTGATATGAGTGGACCAATGAATGTGATGTCGCTTTTGCTAAATTAAAGAGATTGCTGAAAAGTGCACCAATCTTACAGGTACCAGACATGGATAAATACTTCATTGTATGTACCGACGCCTCGAAGCAAGGGTTAGGAGTAGTTATAATGCAAGAAGGTGGGGTAATAGCTTATGCATCTCATAATTTGAAGCCTCATGAGGGCCAATATTCCACACATGATATAGAATTGGCAACAGTAATGCTAGCACTAAAATTATTGAGACACTACCTGGTTGGCAGAAGTTTCACACTTAAAAGAGATCATCAAAGTTCGCAGTATATTTTTACACAAAGGGATCTAAATGCTAGGCAACGACGATGGAGTGAGTTCATGAGTGAGTATGACTTTGGTATATTGTATATCAAAGGAAATGAGAATGCGGGGGCAGGTGCTCTGAGTCGAAGGCCAAAGATTTTCTCCTTAATCCCCTTGAGAGTGGATTTGAAGGAGAAAGTGCTCAAACAACTCTTGGGAGATGTTTAGTATATAAAGGTAACCTCAGATATTCAGAGTGGGAAGAAGTTTGAGTGGAACTATTATGGGTACCATATTGAGGAAGATGGGTTGCTGCGGTATCAAGGGAGGATGTATATCCCTAAATAAGGTGATCTTAGGGAAGAAATCCTTAGTGAGGCCCATAGGGCACATTATTGTGTGCACCCTAGAGTGAAGAAGATGTATGCAGACATGAAGAAGCTCTTCTTCTGGCCCAATATGAAGAGCGATGTATTCGATTTTGTTTCCAAATGCCTAGAGTTTCAGCAAGTCAAGGTAGATCATCGACACCAAGCTGGTCTCTTACAGCCTCATGATATTCCTATGACTAAATGGGAAGTCATTTCCATGGAATTCGTTGTGGGATTGCCACTCACATCCTTGAGACATAATGCTATACTCATGGTGGTCTAAAAACTGACCAAAAGTTCCCACTTCATTCCAGTCAGAGATACTTATGATGTGATGGATGTAGCAAGGGTATTCATAAATGAAATTGTATGCCTTCATGGAGTTCCAAAGAAGATAATTTCTGACCGAGACCCTAAGTTTACCTCCAGATTTTGGATAAGCATGCTGTGAGCATTAGGGACCCAGCTGAACTTAAGCTCAACTTATCATCCTGAGACAGATGGGCAGACAGAGAGGGTGAATCAGGTGATGGAGGACATGCTTAGGATGTATGTTATAGATCAGCAGACATAGTGGGAGAAATATCTTCCTCTGGTGGAGTACCCCCTATAGTTCTCTATAATCATTGGAGTTAACCTAAGAGTTGTATCTATTAGTTAAGCTAATAGTTATCCAATATAACTGTGATTAGAGTTGAAGTTAAGCTAATAGTTCAAGAATCATCGGGGTTAAGATAATAGTTGTATCTAATAATCGATGGAGTTAAGATAGTAGTTGTATCTAATAATGGAATAGTTGAAGATTAATTTTAATTTATCTTCTTCGTATTCTTGGAAGAGTTACGTAATTTCTATTTGTAATGCTTGTATTATAGTTTTTGAATAAGTGGGAAGTTGGATGACCAAGAATATATGTTTACCTCATTTTCTGTTTTGGTGCAATGATTCTAAAATATTATTTCCATTTATTACTTTTTATATTGTTGCTGAGATGTTGCTTGAATTTTGTAAGTGTAATATCTTGAATTTTGGACGTACCATTTATAGGCATGATCCTATTAACCATGATGATTATATTGATATTTTATTTTATATTGGGTCAAAGACCCCAGTGCATATGAGCATGATTATTTGTTTCGTATATTCAGTGTAATCGAATTGTTGATGATATATAGGTATATATATGTTTTGTGTTGGGCGTGGACCCTGAAGCACATGATTGATGAAATCTTTGTGTTGGGCGTGGACCCTGAAGCACATGATCGATGAGATGTTTTGTGTTGAGTGAAAGGATCTGGAGCACATGAGTAAATACATTTGTGTTGAGCATAAAGCTCTGTAACACATGAAAATATAATTTGGAAATGTTGGGCATAAGCTTAGGAGCACTCCATGTTGGTGTTGAGCATAAGATCTGGAGCATCAAATATTTGGTGATTGTGTCCCTAGGTGTATTGTACAAGTACATCCTAGCATTTTGTGTTGAGAAAGATATTTGGAATTGCACTATGTTTGTAACTCCTTGTTATAAGCGTTGAGTACATGGGCTCTAGTAAGCACTAGGGGTTACTGAAAATATTAAAATCACCTTTGAGTGAAAATGAATCGAGGAATAATATTGATCTCATCATACTTATTTTTAAGTGATTAAATGAAATTTTGAATTTCTGTATTCTCATCAAGTACCAAAGAACTACCAAGTCATACGAGGGAAATCCAACATGCAAGGATGTTTAGAGTTTCCTAGCCTAGTAGACCTGAGCCATCTATCTAATTGACCTTCATAAAAGAAGCGTCGCTAAGTCTAAGGGATCATGACACATGATTCCTGAAGACAAGTGTTAACAAGTATTTTATACATAGTATGTATAAAGAATTAATTATGATTAATTATATAATTGACTAAATAAAGAAGAGAAGTTCCACCAATTATTATTTATGATTAAAGGATTAATAAATAGTGAAATTTCTATGAAAGACTAACTAGGAACTAGTTAAAAGTTCCTAGGTTAAGAATTGAAAATTACCCCAGTAAATTAAAAAGGGTTAAATCAAGAAATAAATGATTACTCGATTTAAATTCCCCTTTGACTGAAAAGTCTGCCTATAAAGACTCAAGCCAAGCAAAGGCTTTGGGGTTCTTATTTTTATTTAGGAGAATTATTATTGTGCCTATTCTTCTCTGAAGTGTTTTCTTGGAGAAGTTTTCATGCAAGGAAAAGAGGATTGATTCAGAACTGATTACCAGTTAGGAAAATCCTACCTTAGTATCTTTTAAGATACTTGCATGTTGGAATCCAACTCAGGGGGATTCGAATTAGAACCAGGAACGGTTTCAGGTCATGGTTCAGAGGAACGTCGTAGTTCCCAAGTGATTTGGTCATCAAATAGATGTCAAATCTGCATTGAATTGTTAATGCTTGTTATTTAAGTGTGCAGCTGCATCCATTGACAAAGCTTCAATATCAGGTATGAAACCCTTGAAGGCTTATTCTACCTCTTCCTAAAGTTTCATTATTGTTTATGATTAACTAAGGGATGCAATGAAATTTATAACCCTAATGGTTCTGTTTTAGAGTTATCGATCTGCTAAGATTGTAGATGCAATTTACTAATCATAGGATGGAGAAATATTATTATATGTTGTACATTACTAGGGTTTGTACTTTGAGTGAAATTCTGTAATTATCTCTTTGTTTAGTTTATGTGCACCATACCTAGTTTTAGTTATCAGTTATCCTATTCTACAGGTGGCTTTACTCTGCTAAGATAATTCATTTATCAGCAGAGGGTTGCTTTTAATTCAAGTTCAGTTCAGAAGTACAGGTTAAATATATATATATATATATATATATATATATATATATATATATATATACAGAGAGAGAGAGAGAGTTGTATATACACATCAGTCTTCAAATAGTTTTATAAATTATGTATTATTTGATTTATTATAAACTAAAGAACAAAACCTAAATATTAAACTAAATCTACTAGGAACAAAATTCATATAATAAACAAGCTAACAAGTTATTAAAGAACTTCTAAGGTCTTCTCTACATAATCATGTAAAAACAAATTAAATATCATAACATTTCATTTTAATAAACATAATCAAAATTAACCAAACAGAGAAGGCATCATGACCATCCATGTGATAATGTGAATCTTGATGGTAGGCTTATGATAGGCATCATGTGGTCCATTATCAAAACTCTCTATTATTATATAAAATCCAGAATCCAATTTGTATCCATTTCCATAACTCAAATGTTTAATTCACAGTCCTATTATTACAGTCATCCATTAAAAAGCATAAAGGGTGTTAAAGGTCCCATTTAAATCTATCTACACATAACCAAACATATCATAATAACCATTGGAAACAACTAAAAACCATTTTTGTCATCAAGAGGTCATGACATCGAATCCTGTAGATGTCCAGACCCTTTACAATAACATTAATATATTCATAAACATTTAAAATCCAAATAGTAAGAAATCATATAACCATTCTTTACAGTCCATGCTATACATCTAGTATGTGTAGGCTATGCTTTCAAGCTATGCCACAATCCTTAACCAAGAAATGCATATACCAACAGCTAGGTCGTAAAGGCTCTACTTGTGGCCTTGATCAAGTCCAATCTAAACAAACAGTCACGCTATTTCTAAACCAAATCAATTTTGTGGGTTGTCATAACCCTAGTTGTTATAGCTTGATTCTTCCAAATAAACAGTTTACATTATAAAATACCAACTAGAAATCTATCACAGTCATTGGGAGAGGCACATGCCATTTCTTGGCATGGCCTGCACCCACGTTGAGCCAATACATAACTAAGAATATAATACTCTATTTAAAAATACAGACTCTATTTTTAAGCTAACGCATAGCATGTAGTGGCAAGCCAATGGGCTACAGAACCATTGTTACAATGGTGCAGCCCATGGCATAACACCTAAGCTCTAGAAGCTCCCTACTCAAAATACAAACCAAACAAACATTTTGCTGTGCACACGGCCTTAACCCAAAACAATAAATACACAAAGTAATTTTCTACAGGCTCTAAGGCCACGATTGATTCCATTAGTGGCCACATAAAACGCAACAATTCAATAACCATACAAAACCCATTTTACACAGTCCTAAACGCTAGAGAAATTCATAGATATTTCATACCAAAACATTACAGTTTCATATTAAAACCCAATGCGCCATGTATTTACATAGAGAGGAACGAAACCCATTTGATGGAAAGTCAATTAATTAAAACGTTAATGGAAATCTATGAGCTATGGAACCATTACAATTAATGGTGCAGCCACGGCCCAAAAAAATGCCAAATCTCTCAACAAAATTCCATTTAAAAAGAGAGAAAGCTACATCATAAACCCTAAAGGCAGAGTAAACAAGTGCCACACGAAACGCCAACCCATTAAATATTTCCAACTCAATATTTCCCAAAATGAGAGGAGGCAAGTGAATCTTGCTGGCATGCTTACCATGGTCGTGGAGAAGAAATCCCAAATCGATAAGTGCAGCCTGTGCAAACCCCCAAGCACCTTTTCATTTACCTGCAACAAACCATCAATGGAATGAGGAGTGTTGTAATCTCATAGATCAAATAAGTTTACCAATAATACACACTAAAACATATATAAATAAAACAGAGACAAGAGATAATATAGATAGGTGAACAACATATTGTATTATACAAAATGAGTCCATACAACACAGAGAACTGAACTCAATTCTCATCTGGCTCAACAGCCTAATATATATGATTACAGAACGATTACAAAATAACTACCTGTTGGTTCGGTGAACGGACACGACTTTTAGGTGGCCGACCTATTCTCTTAGTTTAGTCGACTGACCGACTTAGTCAGCTGATCGACTAAGTCGGCCCATCGACTTAGTCGGCTGATCGACTATGTCGTCCCATCGACTTAGTCAGCTGATCTACTAAGTCGGATCTCGTTCAAGTCGACTTATCGACTTGCTCCTTCTACATCTCCCCCACGAACAAAACATTTCTTCGTCCTGAAGAAACAGGGAGGTACAAAATCCTTGCTAGCCTTTAATACTTGTTGTGGTGGGTTGTGAAGTCTGATGGTTGGTCGTTTCTATACGCAGACTTCTACAATGGTCGGGGCTATGATGGCAAGGTGATGTTGGAAATGAGAGCAACTCTGCAAAACTTTCTGGATGTCGATGGTGAGTGTGGTCAAGCCTGATAAGATCAACATCTTTTCTTAGATGGAGACTTCAGATATCCTCTCCATTTCAGGACCCATGAACTGGTCCTTCTCCTCTGTAGTCTCGATAATTCGTTTCATTTGCGGGCAGATGATGTCGAATTTCTCTAAGTTGGGGAGAGCTTGTTGCACCCACTGATGTGCTTCCCTTTCTAGTTTCTGCAGTTCGGTGGTTTCAAGCACTATCTGTTCTTCTATTATTGTTCTAAGTGCTTCATCAGTGGTTTTTCTACTCTCTAGTGCCTGAATCCCTTGCCGAGTCTGTCGTGTCTACTGATAAACTTTCCCATAATGATTAGGCCAGTCTCTTAGTACTTATTCAGTTACGGCAAACTCCTCCATATGATCTTGCAATACTTTATATGTTTCAGAGAATGTAGTGTGCTATGCCATTAGGATTCGGGTAGTTTCCTCTTATTATTCCTCAGTTTCCTGAATGTCCACTTGGAGGGTCGACACCATGCTCTCAAATAGCTGATACGCTCTTTCAAGCGGTTTATCCGTGTTGATCTCTATGGGACCCGACATGACGGACTGGGCCAAATTCCTGCATTTTTTGAGAAACTCGACCTGTTATGCATTTTTTGCCCGGAGTTCTTTACTTGTTTTCGCACTCCTCCTCTTTGCTTCACTCGCTAGGGTTTTGAGGACTTGTCCCATCTCTGTGTCGGTCAAGGAGCTTACATCCTTCAAGATAATTTGTATGTTTGGAGACTTTCCATGATGCTCCTTCTTCTTCTTGTTCTTTTCTTTGTCTGCCTCCTCTGTACCTGCAGTAGTTGATGCGGGATATTTGTCTTGTGGGTTAGAGGTTGATGGTTTGTCTGGTTGGGGAGGTGGGATGACTACCACCTCTGGTTGTGTGGATGTAGTCAGTTGTGGTGGGCCTATCTCTGAGTCAGGGGCTGGTGGTGGTGGTGGAGATGGTGGTGGCAGTGGTGATGGAGTTGGCAACTGGTTGGGGGTGATTGGTTTAGGGGAATTGTGGCTGAGTGGTGGGTCATCGGGTCGGTGGTGTGATTTTATGTTGGAATACATTTCTGATTCCATCGGTGTAGTGGCTGGTAGGTCAGTTTGGGGTATGGGGTCGGTGGGTGCAATACTAGAGGACCGATGTCCAGTAACTTTACCTTATTTGTCAGGATTTCTTATGAAAGTCGATGTGATGGTTGCAATGATTGGGGGATGTGTGCCCTGTCCTGTAAAGATAGGTTCCTGGGTAGAAATATTCTGAGCCGACTTAAACAATGCAGGTAGTGTCTCAAAGAAATATTGTAAGTTGCTATCTCTATTGAATTTTTCTTTTACCGTCTCTAGCATTGCGCTTTTGTATAAGTCGAGGGGGCTAACTGATTGTTGTGCTAGTGCCTACTCCTTGGTTATTTTTGTTAGTGATAGGGGTGGAGGTGTTGACACAATATCGATGACATTTTCAGGCGTCGTCGTGGTCTTTGCTTTGTTCGGCTGACCTGCTTATGCTCCTGCATCGACAAAGCACTGGAACTGGGTTTCGACCGACACTTTATTTGTGGCGGCATCCTCTATGATGTCGAGGGCCATGGCTTCCAGTTCGTCTTCATCTTCTGATGATTCGGCAATGATAAGCTTGTGCTTACCTTTACCTTGTTGTTGTTCTTGTGTTTTTAGTTTGTTCCTGGCTACTGCTATTTCTTTGGCTAGTTTCTGAATAATTCCTTTTGTAACAACATACTCAAGGTTGTCTGGTTCTGCTTCGCCCATCGGTGCCTGAGTCGGGACGACACTTTCTACAGCCGGAGGATTTTTCTGCTGCTGTGGCTATTGCTTTGGCTTTGTGGGTTGGAGTTTTGTTTTCTTTGCAGTCAGAGGTTTGATAGTTATCTGTAGTCGATTGGTGTGTTCGATCGGTGTCTCCTCTGACACAAATGTGCTGATGTAGAGGTTGAGCTCATAGTCTTCCTCCTTTTCCTGGTCCGTGAGTGGCTCCTCGATCAAGAATTCGATCTGTTTTGCTGCTGCTGGTACTGGTATTTTTTTCTTGGCCTGTCGAGACAGTTCTCGAAAGATCTGGTCGACAAATGGATAGTATTCGAGGGATTTGGCATTGGAATCCTCACCCTGCATGTACCATACTGAGGTATGGTCGAGCTCTAGCTGGATGTGGGAGTTCGCGGGTAGATTTCATTAGATGTTTTAAGGCACCCTCCATCTAGTCATGCAGACTTTGAGTTGTTGGAACTAGTTCTCCAAAAATACTTTTTCGTGCTCAAGTTCATGCAAGGTTCCTTTCTAGGAGAAGGGTTTAAACCTCCACATGTCAAACTTCAACGGTTCCTGAAAGAATGGGCTCCCCTATGGGTAGATGTGGTACATGACAATCCATAAGATGAGGGAGGGGAACTTGATGATTCCCCCCATTTCTTGACATCACTCACAGATGGTCTTCACCATGTCAGTGACATAATCACCCCATATGTATATTCGTCCATCGGTGGCAATGGTGTTGATGGCTTCTAGCATCTCTAACTTGAGGTCGCTGCCTCGACCTAGTAGAATGAGTGTTATGGTGATGATTTTGGCTATAATCTGTGGCGTTTGGGTTTTGAATTGGCTAATCATCAACCAGCGCATATTTCATTAAATTTGGAATTCAACAGTGGATCTAGAATTACAAAATAACAAAAAAACTCAATTTTGGCATTGTTCTTGTAATAAAATATTTCCAAATTTAATGAAATGTGCGTTAACCCCTTGAAGTTTTTACCGGAAGGTGACCCAGTGAGCTCTTCGACCAGTCCTTCTTTGATTCTGACTGGTACGAGGTCTCCTTTATTAAAAAGATCGGTCAGCTTGGAGATGACATCTCCAGAGATGTCGATCGGCTCGTCGAAGTAGAATTGGCCATTGTGATACTGACTGATTATGAATTTGATAGCAGCTTCCTTCGTTCCACCAAATTTTTCCATCAGCAGTGCATTGGTATAGCCGAAGAGAGTGCTGCGTTGGATTTTCTGTGCTGCTTGAGTGGCCTTTTTGTCAACAAAGGCCCATTCTTGTATTTTGATCCATAGCTTTTTCCATGAACCTTCTTGTACTTTGGCGTTTTTAATGTTCTTCAGCCTGCAGACAAAAGGTGTATCCGTAGCCTGTATCTCCTTGGCCTTGGTTGATGCTCTAGCCTACTTAGGGGCCATTATGTCGGTTTGGTCGATGTCACTAAGGGGTTCTCAGCTTTTCGTCGACTAGATGCTCTGATGCTCTATTTGTATAGGTTGCAGTGAATGAACCTTCAGCAATCCAGTATTTATAGGCAATGCTGTGGTTGTGTGCGGTGATGGGTGTATTAATGGTGGACGTGATGTTCCAGCTGGAGTACAGGAGTGTGTGTTAATGGTTAGTTGCTTTCGGCGCTCAATGTCATGAATGCACGATGGGACTATCGAGGTTGTCGGTTGGTTTCAGTGATGAGAATGGTCGACAACAGTGGTCGATGAAAGTGATCGATGGTCATGATGGCGGTTGTCCAGATGGTGATTTCCTGTCATGGTTTTCTATCTGTAGGGTATTATTTTTTTGGGGGAAATTTTTAGTTTTTTATGGATTTTGGTTGACGGTTATGGTCGTTATATGATTTTTTTTTAGGGTTTAGTTTCTGCAGTGTTTTAGTCGGGATCCATTAACGAGCTTCTAAAATACTATGCCCTGTAACGTCCTTAGTCGGACTGATCCATTGGGATGTATCTCTTTGATAACGTAAGGTCCCTTCAATTCTGTGTGAAGTTTCTTAGGTTTTCCTTTGACTCGACTATTGTATAGTAAAGAAAGGTCAGCAATCGATAAATTTTTGTTCTTAATTTTGTGGCTGTGCCATGCTTTCTATTGTTGCTTCTGGATTTCTTGGTGTTGTATAGCCATGATTCAGTGCTCTTCCAGCTTGCTGAGTTGAAATAGTTGGTCCTTGTTTTCCTGTTTGACATCGACATGTAGTGTTTCTGTGATAATAGGTGTCTGTTGTCAAAAGTGTAGTGGAACTACTACTTCTTGTCCATAGACTAGTCAAAAGGGAGTTTGGTCGGTTGATCGTTTATAGGATGTTCTGTATGCCGATAAGACTGTAGTTATTTTCTCATCCCAGTTGTCCTTTTCTGCATTACATATTTTACTTACTCCTCTTGTTAATGTTTTATTTAATGCTTCAATCGCTCCATTCGACTGAGGATGATATGTTGTACTTCGACGATGGTCAATTTGGAACTGGTCAGTTAGGGTTTTGATAGTCTTGTTGATAAAGTGTGTCCCCTGGTCGCTAATCAGGGTTAGTGGACATCCAAATCTAGTGATGATGTTCTCATAGATAAAATTAGTAGCTATCTCACTAGAACATGTATTGACTGGTTCAAATTCTTCCCACTTAGTAACATATTCCATTGTAGTAATAATATACCTTGCACCTGACCCTTTTGTTGGGATAGGAAATGGTCCTATGAAGTCTATGGCTTAGATTTTGAATGTGAGACTAGGGTTTACTGATATCATGGGAATTTCTGTACTAGGCAGGGGTAGACCTAGTCATTGACATCTGTCACATCGACTAACAAAGTTTTTGCAATCTCTGTGGAGTGTCAACCACCATAATCCTGATTGTTGGATTTTATTTGCAGTTGTGTCTGCTTGAAAATGACCCCCTCCAAGTCCATAGTGTGCTTCATGCATAATTTGGTATCGTTCATGTTTGAGTAGACATATTCTGAGGATGTCATCTAATCCTATTTTGTATAAATATCCATTAATGAGATTGTATGGTGCAACCTTCATATCTAAGATCTACTTTTTCTTGGTGCTCATACCTTCTGGTGCATGTCCATATTCTAAGAATTGAGCTATTTCCTCTAGCTCTGCAGGAACTACTTCTATTCGAAATAAATGTGCATCAAGTAAGTCATCATTGACACCTGTTGGTTCTTCTCCTATGTCGATTCAGGATAGATGGTTGGGACCGGCATTTAACTTTCCTAGTCGGACAATGACTTCAAACTCAAATTCTTGGAAGAGAAGTAGCCATCGACAAATCCTTCCATGATGGAGTGGTTTATTGACAAGATACTTTGGGGCCTGATGGTCGGTATAGAATATAAACGGGTTAGCTAGGAGATCATGTCGATACTTTTGGAAAGAAAATACCATACCTAGCGCTTTTCGTTCTGTGGTCGAATAGTTTCTTTCAGCCTTGTTTAATTTTCGGCTGTTGTAAACTATGGGATAATTGATTCCATCATCTCTTGGTTGAGTTAGGATTGCTCCTATTGCTAGGCCTGATGCATCAATATGAACATGGAATTTGATCGACCAATTTGCAAGCTTTGGGATGGGGACTTCGACTAGTTTTCTTTTTAATTTTTCGAATGATATGCGGCATTTCTCTATCCAGTTAAAATCTTGGTCTTCCCTTAATAGTTCTTCAAGAGGATAGGTCATATCTGAATAATATCTTATGAATTTTCTGTAATAGCCTGTGTGGCAAAGTAACACCCTGAATTGTTTCGGGTTTACTAGTGGTTTTCGGTCGAGGATAATTTTGATCTTTGTGAAGTCAACCTTAATACCTTCCTTACAGACAATGTGCCCTAATAGTATCCCTATGGGGGTCACAAATATACATTTATTGATGTTTAGGGAGAGTTGAATCTGTCGACATCTCTCCAGCATAAGTTTGAGCCATTTGCAATGATCTTTTAGGGTGGAGTATATTGTCCAATCATCAAAGTATACTGCCATGGTCTTGTAAATGTATTCTTGGAATGTTTTAACCACAATTCAAGAAAACACTACAGGTGCATTCTTTAATCCAAAAGGCATAACTTTGTAAGCAAAGGAACCAAATTCACACACAAATGTTGTCTTCTTTTGGTTTTCTTTAGCTATTGGTACTTGGTTATAGCTTGAGAATCCATATGTAAATGAGTAGCATTCATGTCCTGCAACTTCATTCAAGATTTCATCTGCATAAGGGGTTGGGAATGGGTCTGTCAGTGTTACTTTGTTGATTTCCTTGAAGTCGACATAGATTCTTAGTCTATTTGGGTCATGTTTCTTGGGTTGTATGACCATAGGAATTGCCCATTCTGATTGATTTATAGGGTAGATGATGACTACTGCTAACATGTTATCAATTTCCTTTTTTACTATCTCCTTGTATTTGTGAGCTAGTTTATAAGGCCTCTTCTTGACAGGTTGAACGTCAGGTTTAGTATCAATTTTCATTTCTCCCATTTCGTGGACTAAGGATTTTAGGTCTTTGTAATCCCTAACAAATACATCTTGGAAATCCTTTAGTAAGTTCACTATCTCTGTGGTCTATTGTTCGCTCCAATAGTCACCAATATTTGGAATTTTTGGTCGATCATCATTTGAGATGTCGACTTCTTTAGTTTTTACTTTAGCATCTAGCCACTCTGGTGCTTTGGATTCATTGATCGGTCGACTTCCTTCTTTGAACTTTGAGAATGTGGTAGGGAAGTCAGCTACTGTCATTCTGTCAATATCTTGTTTGTTTATTGTTTTGACTTTCAGGATGGTGAAAATAGGTTTTGTTGTTTTGACATGGTTGTATTTCCATGTAAAACTTTTTCCTTCTGTGTTTTCATTTTCTAATTGTAATCGGGTCAACTATGGTTTTGACCTGGTTTGTATATTGTTACATTTCCTTATCTAGCGGTGGTCTTGTAAAGGTTGGTTTTTGATCGGTTGGATAAATTCTTTAATTTGCTTTGCTGTTTTGACCAGATTTTCATTTTGAGGTATGAAGTTAAAATCTTTAATAAAATTTTCCATGATTTCATGCCATAAGAAGGTTTCTCCTCTAGATTCTTCCACCTTATACCATTTGTTTGGTAACTCAGCTAGGGTTGATGGAAATAAGTGTGTCCATGCTCGTTCATCCTTGTATCCAAGTCTTCTCCACTTCTTTTCACAGGTTTTGATATGATCTTCTGGGTTCTGTCCTTGAGTAAATACAGGTATTTGAGCTTGTTGGGTTAACTTGTTTCCTCCAAAAATTTTGACAAAGTATGTCAAAGCAGTTGTCTAGGTCTGTAGTCTTGTCTGATGAGTATCCCACCATCTAGCTACTTGCCCTATAAAAGTTTCAACTAGGCTTTGAAGTCAGCCATGTTCAACAATATTTTTGGACACTTGCTCGAGATGCATGACTAGTGATTCCCTTTCCTTATACCTTGGTAGTTGTGTAGTATTCAGGTTGGTTGGCTGTAAGGTAGGGTGTTCCCTCATTTTCTTTTCGAAGATTTTTGGGACAATGGACACTATGAAGCACTGTTGGGTGGGTTTTTTCTACACTTTCTGTATAGTCCAGCACCCTCTTGCTTGTGTTTCATAGTTATCGATCTCCCAGTCATATAATTCAGCATCATAGTTATAACCAACTGAGTCTTGGTTACCTAAATGAAGTTTTCCATGGATGTTTGGTTCTGTGTATTCTGCATTGTTGTGGATTTGGTAGAGTTGTCTGACATCGACTTCTTCATTAATAGGTTTAGTCCAAGGTTCCCCTTGAGATGGATGAATGGCTACAATGATATTTTTTCCATTTCCTTTTAATTTGATTTGTTCCTTGTCCAAGGATATGGATGCTTTCATCTTTCTACCCCAAGGTCGACCTACTAATGCTAGGAAGGAACTAGATCCTTCCTTCGGGTCAATGATTTCAAAATCAACCTTGGTTGATATTCCTCTGATAGTTGTGTCGACATTTTTCTAGACTCCAATGGGTTCAATTATGCCTTGGTCAACTAGTTCCAGGTATATGCCTGACTCATAGATTCGAGGTCTGCCCATTTGTTCCCAAGTGTCACGAGTCATGATATTTACTTATGAGCCGAAGTCGAGCACTACTTGTCGGACGTGGTAACCTTCGATTTCCAGGTCGAAAAGTGGGTCGGCATCACTTTTATCTTTTTGATTTAAGCTGCAGATGTTCTTTGTTTGTTTTTTAGAGTTGGTACCTCTTATTTCATACAACAAATCGATGAACTGGGATACTAAATTGTCTGTTTGAACAAGTTAGATTAATTAATTTATTGTTTTAGGTCGACTATTACGAATGTTTTATTGTCATGCAATTTCTTGGAATACATTAGTTGCTTCGTTATATGTTTGTTTTTCCTTCAGTGGATCGAGATGAATATTTTTATCTTTTATTTTACTGATTTTGGGGTTATTAGCTACTGTTTTTGTTCCTTGTCGAGTTACAATATGTAAATTTTTGGTATTTATTACATCATTCTTTTGCACAGAAGACAAGACACTAACATTTTTCTTGGTATTATTTTTTTCTAACATGGTAGGGAAATCCTCTAGTGAGTGATACCCTACCCCACAGTGGGTACATAAATTAAGATCAATCATGTCCTTGTATGGACAGTTTGTGTATCGATGAACCTATTTATAACATGTGACGTATTGAATGGATCGACGTGGCCGTGTGTCGTGATTCCCAAGGAATCGACCTCTTCATCCATAGCCTAGGAATCGATTGTCATACTGGTGCTCGTATCATCGACCATCATATCTTTGTCCATTTTGATTGTTTTCTAGATTGTTTTTCTCATTATGCTGTGCCACTACATTCGTTTGGTAGACCGCCTGATAGTTCTGTCGGTTCTTCAGGTTTAACTGACAATCGGCCGTGTTATGACTTTTGGTCTCGTAGATGGCACACCAGGAAGCCTTGTTGTTCTTCATATTGAATGGGTAGTCTTTTGTCGAGTGATATCTGTGCTCCTGGAAAATGTCACAAAAGTACTTGGTTTGTACGAATCGAACGTCTTGCCGGCTATATTCTTGTCGACAGTTATCTTTTGAACGGTCGGCCGTCGAGCATTTGGTGCACCATCTCTCCTGATTCTTGAGGCTTAGCTCCTTCAGAGACTTCTATATGTTCTCGAGTTTTTCTTCCAATTTGTGATCCATGGGGTAAGCGGGTATGTCCTTCTCCATCTCCACCTGAAGAGCTTTTGTAAGCGCATCTTCGTAAGATTTGAATGTCTCTAGACTGATGTGTCGGCATACTTTCTAAGATATCCCTACAAGAAACCACTGGATTAGTAACGGTTCATCTGTAACATAATCCAGCTGACTTAGTAGGTCCTTCCAATGCTTATCGTAGTCACGGATGGATTCCCCTGGCTTCTATGATGTGGTTTTAAGTTTTTTTGCGGCCAGGTGCTTAGCATCTGGGGCTTTGAAAAATGACAAAAATTGCACCTTAATCTTGGCTTTTGTTGCTCTGGGTTGTCTCTCTGAAAATGTCATATACCACATCAATGCCCTTTTCCTTAAGGATCTTGTGAATTGTGCCATTTGTCTATCTTCGTCTGTAACTTGGTTGGCCTCCCAAGTCGACTCGCAGACGAACCAGTGTCGTTTGGGGTTCTCATCCCCCTCGTATAGAGGAATGTGAGCCGATCTGTGACCCATGTATGAATCACTGTCATTGCTCTCAAGAGGTGGCAGAAGTGGAGGTGGGGGTGGTGATGAGGGTGGTGGGGTTATTGGTGTGTTTGTGCCTGTGGAACTTTGGTTGACAGAACTTTCGTTCCCATCGATTGTCGATTATTCATCAACTTGCAGTCGTTTGATGTTGACTTCTATTGTCGATGGTCCACTGCAACTATTTTTCCACAGTTCTGAGTGTTCTATTTCTTCTAAAGTTGTATTTAGCATGGGGGGTGCTCCTTCATGTATCAGTAAGAGCAAGTGGATACTTTGGAGGGAGGATGCCGCTTGAAAGGTCACCCAATTCCCTTCCTCTAGTTGATGTATAATGAGGTGTCGTCTAGTATACATGTCGTCACCTAGTCAAATCCATATACTAAAGTCACCAGCTCATAGTTGGAGGTCTTCTTCAACAATACTCTATATTTGAGTACGTAGACTCAATGGAGAGAGGGTTGTTTCTTCATTAGGAGCTCTTAATTGGAGATATTCTAGCTTCTCTATCCACAATTCTTCCTCCGTAGGGGACACTTCTTGTTCCACACCTTCTTCATGTCGATCATGAACCAACTCTGGCAGATTCTCTTCCTGGTCATTCTCCCTAGGGTTCCTTCCTCTGTACAGCTCTAAGGCTCTTTCTCATCTTGCTTCCTTTCTTTGGTGTCTCTCTTCCCTTTCTATTTTCTAAATGTCCAACATACCTTCGTATGATACTATTCTCTTGAGTTCCCTTTTAGCCGACTTCTCATTACTGGTGACTGGTATCTATTTATAGTCAACTAAGATCCACTATACTCTATCTTGAGATATGACTAGCTACCCCACCATAGCCGACCCGACGCTTTTTAGAAAGCCTTGATAATTCGGTCTATGTGCTTAGAAAGTATTCCCACTCCCTTTCTGCAATGAATTTTTCCCACTTCTTCTACTTCTCTGCCTAGTTAGAGTTTGTTGGCAGTTCGTGAAGTGATGGATGAGGTTCGTCGATATGTCCTACTCCTTTCTCGATCAAGAATTTTAATAGCAAGGTCGATAGGGAACAAAAAAATTGTTCGATGAGATCTGTGTAAAATTTCTCCTTGACTGTTTCTACTGAAGTTCTGTCTTCGACTGCTTGTTCCTCACAGAAGTCATCGATGATTTTTTCAAACCACTCCAACAAGTTTGTTCTACCTCCACGAATTAGTTTTTCCAGTAACTGTTGTTCTTTAATCCTGTCCAGCTTTCTCATCCAGGAATTTCTTCAAAAGTTGGGGCACTGATTCAACAAACTTTTCATGTGTCTTTGTGAAAAATCTTTCTTTTTCTTGTGTGACTATTAATCTATTCCTTTGCACGTAATTCTGAAAAATTGTTTGCAACTTTACATTCTCACCAATCCTTAATCTCCTGCTCTGGTATCATCTGTTTGCATACATTTCAATCATGTACTACCAGCAATGGAACCAATTTTTTAATCTCACATATCAAATAAGGTTACCAATTATACACACTAAAACATATATAAATAAAATAGAGACCAGAGATAAGAAAGATAGGTGAATAACATATTATATTATACAAAATGAGTCCATACAACACAGAGAACTAAACTCAATTCTCATATGGCTCAACAGCCTACTATATATGATTACAAAACGGTTACAAAATAACTACCTGTTGGTTCGGTGAACCGATAGAACTTTTAGGTGGCCGGCCTATTCTCTTAGTTTAGTCAGCCGACCAACTTAGTCAGTTGATCGACTAAGTCATCTCTTGTTCAATTCGACTTATCGACTTGCTCCTTTTACAAGGAGCATGACCATGCCATGGGGAAAACCAAATGAAACATTTCATTTTACACAGAACTGGGTAAAGCTCACCTGCGAAACAACGGGTTCCTCTCCATTCCCCAAATGCACAGAGGCCACATTACACCACAATTCCAATACAATAATTCACATACAACGAATGCCAAGTCTTTTGCGAATGTTTTTTACCAACCCCAATGGCATTAATTGCACCAGCTGGTGGCCATTAACGCCACCATAAACCCCAACCATAAGAACATGTATCAACATTAAATCAATTGTGTCATATGATAAACCCTCTATACTATGGTTTTTCCACCCTTTAAAAGTCAGTGTAGGCCAATACTAATGACATGGTTTGTATACAATAGTCCCCGCCTTATGGTATGTGGAATAATATGATATAGTATTACAATGTTTTCCCTTAGCATCAATACCATATAGTGTTACAATGACTATCCGTTAGCAACAAGCTTATAGTGTTATCATATTCCCTTTAGTATAGTTTGTATAGGTAGCTTATTCATTTAAGTCGTAACTCTAGGTTATAGCATTTACGCATAATGGGAAACGTACTATGCCATGATGCCCTCGCTAGGATGAACAAGCATAATTCTACAAGTTTGTCACCAAGGTAAAACCTGCAAAATAGAAACAAGAGATGAGTAAGTAACTAAACAAGAGATAGACAATAATAATGATAAGGAAAGTAATACACTTCATAATCATTGAATAAATTAACGAATAAAGTTAATTAGAAAACATGGGGTGTACCTAAGTTGTAAATCGAAACAGTAACAAAAGTACAAGGAGGAATAGGAATTTCAACTAAGAACTTCAAATTGTGTCAAGTAACCAATAATCCCGATGTCGCAAGAGTAACATGTGAATCAATGAATAAGGTTCCTTAGTTCGAATGAACTAAGTAAGCCGGCATAACGAAGAATAACATTACCTCTCATATCGTCATGGGAGAACGACTCCCACCACTCCATCACTTTATTCCCATCAACAAAGTTAAGTTATTTTTTATTAAATAAACAAAGTATACATGTACAAGATCAAAAAAATGATCTACATGACTCATTAATCCACCGACAGTAGTAACCAAGATATATAGACAGTTTAAATAACAAAATTAAGAGATAATATTTAAATGAACTAATAGTCACAAAATGGATAAGAGATTGACAAGACAATGGGAAAAATCTAAAGAGGTTGAAAGTTTAAGGAGCATCTATGTTTCCGCACGAGTACTAATGATCCCTTTTGGGTAGTTTTTACTAGCCCACAATTTTTTTTTTTTCAATGTTTGGGGACATTACATTAAGTCACTCATTATAATTCCCCCTTTATTTATTCTCACAAGACTTACCTCCTTTTTAGTTTGATGTCATTTCTTTATTTTTTCCAACTCTCATTTCTACTTTAAATAATTTTTTAACTCATTAACCAATACTACAATGACTTAAATTTCTCATGTGAACTGTACCTACATTCAACCTATATGTAAATTTAATCTTCCCAATAAGTTCAACTTTCGATGATGCAACAAAAAAGTGCCTGTTATTTCTATGTTTAAGCTATTGCAATTCATTTGATTACATCATATGTATTTTTCCTTTTTTCCAATTTACATTTCTACTTTAAAGCATTTTTTAACTCTTTAACCAATGCGACAATGACAAAAATTGCACATTAAGTGTACGTACATTCAACCTATATGTAAATTTAAACTCCCTAATAAGTTTGATTTTCGATGACGCAACATAAAAGTTCCTGTTATTTCTGTGTTTAGGCTATTTCAATTTATTTCATTACATCGTATGTATTTTACCTATAACAATGTAATCTGAATCATGACATCATGTTTTGTTTGTTGATAGATTCCTGCATTTGGCTCTCTACATTCACAGAAACACCAAATTCAGAAAACCAAAAAAATGCGACCTCGTAGAGAAATGTCTCACCGAGCCTATTGTCTCCTTCGTGGATTCCATATCTTGAAGTCCACAGTCATTTCTTTGATGGACTATGTTCATTATTAATGCATGGAATCCAGAAATGTAAGAGATGCATGGGAAGATTGGAGCCGCAAACAATATCAGAACAATGTCAAGGACTAGATAGGTCGTCAATAAGTGAATCAGGTATTCAACGATTAAATAGAATGTTTAAAAAGAAAACAACTAGAGTTGGAAGAAAGGGTGAGATGCATTGAAGGGGACATAAACATTGTAGCAGACCATGGAGCCATACCAAAAACTAATAAAAACACAGTGACTTTTAACTTCCTCCATCATTAATATACAAGTAACAAATCCTCGATACAAGACAACACAATCATTACGAAATGCATTATCGAACCTTGAAGTTATCATGTCCATGAGAATTAAATTTCCTTTCTTGTTTTATGCAGTTGAAGGATTGGAGCTTTACTCTATTTCAATAATGTTATCCATGAATGAAGTTGCACAACTATGCTTATTTAGTACTTTGTCAACAATGTGGAAAAATGTCTGTCAAATGTAGTTGAATTAAAAAAATTTACATTTTCAACTGTGCATTTCTACTTTTGAAAGAAAACAATGATTCCTTTATTTTGTTTGCAATTGGAAGTACTATAATGTGGTTTATTTTTCATTTCTTTCAACATGTTAAATAGCAAGTAAATGTGGCCATATTCAATTCAAGATATCACACTAGACTATTGATATTGTTATCACTCAAAACTTATAATATTTGTTGCCCAAATTGTGAGAGTGCATATTAATTTATGACATACTTTTTGCAAATATATCAACAAACTTTTGATATAATAAATATTTATTTTTACCCTATGATTTTATAATCATAAAAAAATGGAGGCCAACTTTTCATATATAGACAAAATTTATGAATAATAAAGAAACAATGCGACAAGCTTGTCATAGATCCACAAACATTTCATATAGTGAGAAATGTTTGATACGAATAATGTAACTACTCTAATGAAATTCATGAAACAATTTCAACAAACTTTTTATATTGTGAGAAACGATCACTACAAACTTTTAATATACCATCTAACTTTAAATACAACGACAAAATGTTGATACAATTGCAAAAATTTGGAATTAACCATAAAACCATACTGAGCAACTTTTGATATTGGGACGAACTTGTGAAATAACAACTTTTTTTTATTCATCATAAAACCATATACTTTTGATATACCGACAAACTTGAGATATATGGACAAAGTTTTGATTTTGTGAACAACTCTTTATGTAGCGACATACTTTTTGCTTAATCATAAAACATGGACACAATATTTTAATATAGAGGGAACCTTTTTAGGGTAGCCACAAATTAGATATAGGGACAAACTATTCAGTGAAGCATAAAACCATTGCAACAAACATTTCATGTAGCGACAAACTTTTTGTATGGAGAGAACCTTTTCATAAAGTGGTGAAACTTTTGACCTGAGAAATAAACCATAGTGTCGCACTTTTAATATAACGATAAAATTTACATATAGTCACTAACTTTAGATGTACCGAGTAAGTTGTCATATACCGAAAAACATTTCATATATCACGACACCTTTTCACTATACCTTAAAAATTTTCATACATTCGTAAAACAATAGCTTCAAGATTTTTAATATAGCAACAAATTTTTTCTATAGCGCCAAAATTTTGGTAAAATGACACATTTACAAAGAGACACAAATTATCTAGCATCTTTTGATGTAGCGCCACTCATTGTATATACCGACCAACTTTTGGTATAGCGATATATAGCGACATACTTTTCATATAGTGCCAAAATTCTGATATAGCAACAAACTTTTCTTATAGCGACAACCTTTTGGTGTCATCATAAAACCACAGAAACCACACAAACTTGTGATATACTCGAAAAACCATAGCAACTAATGTTTACTTTATCAACAAATTTTCCATATCGTAACAAGCAGTTTATACAGCTACTAACTTTTTTTATAAGGACATATTTTTTATATAGTGCCAAAATTTCCCTATAGCAACACACTTTTGGTATAGAAACAAAATTTTGGTGTCATCATAAAACTATAGCGAGAAACGTTTGATACAAATAATGTTACTACTATAATTCCATTCATGAAACTATTTCGACAAAGTTTTCATATTCCAACAAACGATCACGACAAACTTTTAATATAGCCTATAACTTTTAATGCACCTCCAAACTTTTCATACAATCACCAACATTAGTAATTAATCATAAAACTATATCGAGCAACTTTTCAGTTTGGGACAAACTTTTGAAATAGTGACAACGTTTTGTATTTCATCATAAATCCATAACGACACTTGTACTATACGACAAACTTCTGGTATAGTGACAACCTTTTCATATAATCATAAAACCATGGCACCAAATTTTTCCTCTAGAGACAAACTTTTTATATACAGATAAACTTCTGATATAATAATAAAACCGTGGTGACAAGCTTCTAGCATAATGTCAAAATTTTCTTATACCAACAAAGTTTACATATATCGACAAACTTTTGTCTTTGTGAACAACTCTTTATATACTGACAGACTTTTTACTTATTCATAAATCATGGTGACAAGATTTTAATATAGCGAAAACCTTTTGATATAGAAACAACTTTTATATAGCGATAAACTATTCATATATTCATAAAACCATTTCTACAAACATTTCATATAGCGAAAAAATTTTTATATGGCCACAACCTTTCCATAAACGGCAACACTTTTCAGCTTACCATAAAACCATAGCAACCCACTTTTAATATAGTGACAAACTCTACATATACTGACTAACTTTAGATCTACCGATAAAGTTTTCATATACTGACAAACGCTTCATAGATCGCGACAAAAATTTTCTATACCTTCAAACATAGCAACCATTGAAGCAGGTCAACCGTGACTATCACGTCAAACATTATAGACAAGGAAACTATGGTCAATAAACACAACAATTTTAAGCATGCCAAAGTATGGTCATGCCACATACGTCAAACAATATTGACACCTTGTTCCAACATGGTGAACCATGATAACCATGCCCATAATATCACAACCATGTCAACCATGACCATGGTATGGTAATCATGTCAACCATGCCTATGGTCTGACAACCAAGTCAAGCATGTCCATAGTATACAAACTAGATGAAGCAAGGCATGACATGACCATGGGTGACCATGTAATCTGTGCTTTGCATGACTATGTTCAAGTATTGTCATCCATGCTTATGGATGTCAACCATGGTTGATTGTGGTCAACTTGGTCAATCATGGATGTCATGATGGGGGTATTGACTACATCAGGTCAAAGATATGCTTCGCATTTCCAGGTTGACCATGCGTTCAAATAGGCTCAAAATAATTAACCATGTCATCGTCAACCATGGTCATGTTCATCGTTGCACATGGCCAACCATGGTGGAGATGACCATGGTCAACCATGGTTAATAGTCATGGTTAACCATAGTGTCCATCTTTAAGCATGGGTATGGTCGCCCATGTCAACCATACCCACGAAATTCATTTCCTGAAAAATTTATTGTGAATAAATGAAATAAATATTCAAAAAATAAAATATTATACAAAAACATATTTTCTAAAGCTATATTTTTTTAATGTTTACTCTTGAATACAATAATTAAATATTTAAAAAAAAAAATATTTACACTAGAAAAATACAAAAATAATTATTCATTTGTTTACTATAGAAAATAAATTTGTTTTTACTTTTTTTCCCATATTATTTTATTGCACTCTTATACACGACTATACAAATTTAAAAATTAATATCGTTTCCCTTTTATTTTAATATTACTACTACTAATAATAAGAATAATATTTCTTCTACTACTACTATTATTATTATTATTATTATTATTATTATTATTATTATTATTAAAGGTACAATTTAATAATTTTAATATAACCATAATCACATAATCACAGGTGTAATCATCATCATCATCATTTTTATACTTATTTTTATTATTATAATAACATAGTTAATACTAATACTATTACTAATTATTATTATTATTTTTATTTGTTTTATTATTATTCTTATTATTAAAAAAACAATTTAACAATTTTAAGGGTACCATAATCACATAATCATAGGTGTAATTATACTAATACTAATAGTTATCATAATAAAATAATAATAATAATAAAAATAATAATAATATTTATTACTATTATTATTATTATCAATAATGTTAATATTAGTAGTAATAATTACATGATTCAATATTTGATTTCTAAATAATAATAATAATTAGAATAACAATAATATTAGTACGATTATTTTCCTGCTCAAACGCGGTCTCGTAACTAGCACAACATAAAATGTTGTTGGTGTATGTCGATCGGTGTCATTTCTTTTCTCATTTCCTTTCTCATCCCTTAAATGATGGTTTAATTTTATCCTTAATCGTCATTTAAGGGATGCAAAAGGAAATGAGACCAATAGTCATACACCAACAACATTTTATGTTGTTGTGCTAGTTTATGTAGTTCAGGTGCATCGCTTGAATGTCTCATACTCATTAAAGTTGCTTTATTTATATATATAAACAAATAAAAGAGGTGGTTGATTTTTTTTATTTTATTTTTGGAAATTTATGTGGTTTTTGCTGGTTTTTAGTAATTTATTTTTAAAGTAAGATTTAAATTTGAAAGTATTTGAATTGTGTTTTTGAATGTATAAATAGATTTAATATCTTCAATTATCTTCATGGCACTCAAATTATGCAATTTCCACAATTAATATGTGTCATTAAACAAAAACAAACCAAAATTATATTTGAAAGAATACCAAACCTTAAATATTAAACTAACAAAAACCAAAATTATTTTGACCTTGATACTCTATAAAATTAATTAATAAGCTTTTAAAATTTACTCATTTTCGAAAAAAATCCTAAATTAAAAAGAAATTAAAAATTGGAAAATTAATATGTTTTTGAGAGGTACCTTATTAAAAGGAAATTGAAAATTATTTTGACTTTGATACTCAAAAAAAGTTAATTAATAAGGTTTTAAAACTTTGCTCACTTATTTTGGAAAAAAATCCCTTATTAAAAAGAAATAAAAAATTTAAAAATTGATGTGTTTTCAAATTAGTACTTTATTAAAAGGAAATTCAGAAATTAATGTACTTCCAAGTAATGTGTACATTAAGATAATCGAGCACCTTCAATTTTCCTTCAATTCAGAATAAATTAATACATGCTAGGATTATTCCCCTTCAAAAAACTTATCCTTGCAACATTTAATTAGTATTGAATAGCATATTTATATATTTAGTCATGATTTATTCTCCTTCGTATTTATATATCTCGTCATCATTTAATGGTAATGTCTATATTTAACGGACAATTTATAAAAATATTCACCGTATTTTTTAATAATCATTTATTTTTTCCTCACTCATATATAAATAATTAGTGGAAAGAAATTTATCTTTGATTTTAGCAATTATTCTATCCTAGTTTGTACTTTTACTTTTATGTTTCTTCAATCTATCCAACTCTCTGTAGTCTCACCATAAGGATCTATAACCTTTTAACTTAAAGAAAACAACTTTAACCTTCTTAGGACCCTCAATTTGTGTTAGAATTCCAAGTCCTTGATAGGAGAGAAGAAGAGGAATATTGAACACACATTAAGGAATGGTCAAAAAATGATAATTGCTATTATTACATTGGTAATACATTCTTATAAATGAGAATTGAGTTGATGGAAGACAACTCATTGCTAGCTCATAAATCAGACTTATTAAATATGATAAACCTCCATGGGTGGCTAAAGCACTTTCCTAATCTATCAAGAACCTTACGAATTAGCTAAAGCATGAGTGAGTGATGATAAATGATTGAAAGAATTGCTAATCCTAGAATATGGAGAGTAAATAGTGGACGATGGGTTGGCAACGAACAATAGTAGTTTCCTAGTTGACTAGCTTTACCTTATCCACATAAAAGTTGGATAACAACAGACTCTAAATATAGAATATGCAGGAAGGTGGGATTACTAATTCTGGAAGTCAATAAAGTGGACACGATCAAATCAGATTCAGGATAAAAGTGCTCCAGGGGTATATATGGCAAGTGTTGACCATGTGGTTCAAGTGGACACCAACTATCTAGGCTAGTGGGTAGGAAATTAATCAAATAATGATTAAATATTTTATCTTATGTATTAAGTGGGTTTATTATATTCCCACACCCTCCTTAACTCTTACTTTATGATGATATCTCTAAAATAATAAAAAATATAGACCTATATAGGGCCCAACAACAAAGTTATGGTCACCATTTACAATTTATCTTGACGAAAGAAGTGAGGAAAGAGGAAAAATCACATGGGGAAAATCCTCCCTCAAGCAAGGAAATGAAAGGAAAACAAAAAATATTGAATTGTTGTTGATCCTGCTCCAAACTAAATGTTGATGTCTAGAGGAATCTTCTTCTTAGGAAGAAGATAAATCTACTCACCTAGATCAAGAACAATTGTAGGCTGCCAATTGGGACCATGTAGGGGTTGTAACATCCCCGACCCTATGGCCGGCGAAGATGATGATACTATAAATCAAATCATCTGGGCATCTAGCCCAACAAACGTGAACATACATATATTTAATGCTAAAGCATGATACTTAAAACATAAAACATATTACAAGGCATAATCATTCATATACACAACGGAAGTAAAACATATCAATCAATACTCATGAATATACAGATCAGCATTTAACATGTATATCATCATTCATCAACGGTAAACATAATTGCAGACATAAGTTACGCAAGAATACTTACCTTAATAAGAAATTATTCTGTAGCTAGCTACGTTGCTCCAATGTTCCACCCAACCATAGGCCTGCGTGCTCCTCATTCTCTCAGCAACGCTGCCACCCCCGAGCCAAGCATGATTCCCCAAGGAATAAGAAACTAACAGGCTTACACATAGCCAAGGATAACAACACCACAAGGGTACACAGTTCATCCAAGCCAACACAGTTGGGTTTATCAGGCAAACAACAGATCAGCCAAGCGAACAAAGTTGGGTTTATCAGGCCATCTAGGAGCTAGGAAAGGTTAAATGCTAAGCTGGTGATCTCATTGAAGAGCTGTAGACACCAACACTAGAACTAGCCTAGCTTCTAGAACACCCACACACACCCAACACAAGGAAATCATACCCTTCTCTGCAACGCAGTCCCTTAGACCCTAATCTCCCTTCTAGTTCTATTTGGGGGTTGTGGAGAAGAAATCTAGCTCAGTAGCTCTGTCTATTTCGTTCTCCACCCACCAGGTTTATCAAGCACATCAAGCCCTCATTCACCACTCCAATGCAGTCCAAGGACAAAACCACTGCATGCAAGTAGCCAAACATCTATTCAAGCTTTTACAAGGGAAAAATGCAATCGACCAGAACGTAGGAACTCCCAACAATTATTAAAGTCATACCACCACAAAAATGGAAAACACAACCAAGTAAAATGTGGGAAAACAGTAGCCTGCAAATGACTATGAACCCACAACACTCGATCCTCAATGCAATCATTGGAGAAATTTCATTGCAGAAAATGGGGAAAGAACAACTCCCAACTATGTGTGATGGACAAAGATGCAACCCAAAAAACTATTGATGCCATTACAACCATGATTCAGCAATGGAAATAACAGAACCATTATGCACTCTAACAATGGTGGAAAACCACACAAAACTCTGCGTGAACAAAGGAACGAATTGATTCGCAAGCCAACAAATCTGTGAGGCAGAGGAGATCTGAACATGTTTGCAGGCCAACAATCGGTGAAGAAGAGGAGAATCGAACATGTTTGCAGGCCAACAATAGTCAGGAAGAGGAGAACCGAACCCCCCATCAATGAATTTTGGGTTCCTTTAACTCAATCCACGTGAAGGTGAGTGAACAACCACAATTGGGATAATGGACTGTTCATAAGGCACATAAATGTAGTTGGTCCATTTATGAGACCAAATGGTACCACTACAAACTCATAATGTCCATACCTTGTCCTGAAGGTTGTCTTATGAATGTCTTCGTCCTTGATTATCACCTGATGGTAACTAGACCTCAAGTCAATCTTAGAAAATAGCTTCGCTCCTCTCATTTGATCAAAGAGGTCATCAATCCTAGGAAAAGGGTATTTATTCTTCATAGTAACCTTGTTCAACTGTCTGTAATCAACACATAACCTGAGTGTACCATATTTCTTCTTCACAAACAGAACCGGTGCTCCCTAAGGAGACACACTCGGTCGGATATATTTCTTTTCCAACAACTCTTGAATTTTCATCTTCAAATCTAACATCTCCGGTGTACTCATCATGTAGGGTGTCTTGGACATTGGTGTTGCTCTTGGCACAAGTTAAATAGTGAAATCAATGTCTCTCTTTGGAGGAAGCCCTGAAATTTCATTAGGAAACACATCCTTGAATTCCTGTAACACCTGATAGTCCTCCAACCTAGGAGTCTCATCTCCAATTGGTTCCAGAATATGAGTTCCATACAACTGGCAACCTTTACTATAGAACTTCTCCAACTGCATTGCTGAAACCTGTCTTACTGAAATTACCTTCGGAATACCTTTCACCACTACTAGGTTTCCTTCTTCATCCATGCATTCAAAAGTATTGTTATAACAATCAAGCTTCACTTGGTGAAATTCTAACCAATCCATTCCAATGAGAACGTCATAGGAACCAAGCGGTAGAACATTCATATCTACACAATTGTTCAATCCATTCATGACGAATGGACATTTCTCTACCACTTCACTGACCTTTCTCTTAGTCCCTATGGCTAGCTAAACTAACCAAGATTTTCCATTCTTTACCTTCTCAAAAGAAAAAGTCTCCACTACTCTAGGAGTAATGTAACTGTGAGTAGAACTAGGGTCAATCAAAATAGAAACACATTATTGAACAATATTACCTGCAACTTCAACCACAGTTGACTAGTGATCTGCCTGGCGGTCCTCCAGTACTGCATAAATTATGGGGACTGCTCTTGCTACTTGACCCACTATTTCTACTCCCTGAATGTTATAATCTAGTCTTGCACTTTCATTCTCAAGTGGACAATATCTGCGCAAGTGAGGTCCTTCACATTTCCAACATTTGAGTGGACCTTTATTCTGATGTGTCTCTACAGGCTTTCCACCTGTCACTCCAACTGGATTACTCGCAGCTTGGGATGGCTGCTTTTGGTGATTCCTAAATCTAGAAGGTTTGAAACCTTTTCTTCTTTGGTCAAACTTCTTATTCTTCTTGTCCTTCCATGCCTTATGGTAATTAGGTTTACGTTTTCTTTGTTCATAGCAATACTTATCCTTCCTTATTGCTTCTTCAAGGGTCCTCGGTTCATAAAACTCAATTATATGTTTGTAGGATTGAGGAAATCCACTCAAAAACCGCTGTACCTTCACTTTTTCATCTCTGGTGTACTGGACATACCTCAACAGTTCCAAAAACTTGTTTGCATATTCATCCATGGTCTAGTGTCCCAATCTCAGCTCATGGAACTCCTTAATCTTGTCATCATAATACCTGTCAGAGAGGTATTTCTGCCTGAAATACTTCTTGAACTGCTTCCACTTTAGTTTCCTTTCATTGATCTTCTTTACTTGTTTGAAGTGTTCCCACCAAATGTATGCTCTTCCATTTAGATTGAATATGGCAACTCTTTCCTTCATGTTTCCTGAATAATCATGTACTTGAAAGTACTTCTTTATCCCATGAAGCCAAGATTCAGTTTCTTGTCCCGTCGTTATCTCACCATCAAATGTAGGAGGTTTATCTTTCCTAAATTCATATTGAGAGAAATCCCTATGGTGTCTTCTTCTTTTCCTCTTATGAGAAGATGAACTTGTATCTCCACTGGATTATTTAGAATCAGATGGTCCACTATAAGTCCTTCTCCTTCTCCTAGTGCTGCTCTTACTGCCTTCTAGCCTTGATGTAGCCCTTCTAGAATCTATCTTTTTCTGTAAGTCTGTCAAACTTTGCAATATGGCAGTGTTCAACTAATGCTTCTCTTCCTAGGCTTTAACCAAGCTTCTCATGGTGGCTGCAACCTCGGACGGTGTCCTCTGGAATTTCCTTCCATTAGAGTCTATGTCATCATTTCCATTACTGACATTTTCTTCCATGGAATCTTCTGCTTGCTCGTAAGAATCCCGAGCATCATACCCATCATGGGTTCTCATGACTGAACCACCTCTTGCTTTACCACACTGTTATTTCTGGTGCACTGCTCTTGGAATTTATTTATAATTCTGCAATGTGTTAGTAACAAACTGTTAGATGCATATCATTAATATAAAATGAAAACTACTTACCTTCCTCTTCTGGAAATTCATAAAACACAATTTTGAAAACACAAAGTTTTTCTCTCTTTCTTTTCATCCCTATGACCACTGATAATTTGCTGAAATCTACTGAAAACCTACTGAAAGACACTTGAAAACTACTTGACAAATTACTGAGAAAATCCTTTGAAAAACCTAAATTTCCTTAGGACCAATCAGACCCCTTCGCAGCTATCTGTCCGATACTTGTTGGTCAAAACACCTAGTTCATCGGTGGTCTATTCATTTATTTCTCTCTGGCGTTTTGGTGGGAAAACAAACTAAAATTCCTGTCGACATTGGAAATAAAATTGACTGTTCATCGGGTCTTCTCCTTACTAATCTTCTGGCGTTTCGGTAGCTGAAACTTCCAATTTCTTCCACCGTATCGGCGAGTCGCTTGTCTATTTCCTTCCGGCATATCAGGCCTCCAGTGGTATATCATTCAACAATGGCAGCAAAACATCCTATTATAATTTCCACAGACCAAAGCTTTGTTGGCGATCAGGGCTGCATCCTACTGTGGCATTTGACGCTTAGTCCTGTAGGTGTCCGCAACACGGTTTCCATAAGCCCTAACTCTTCCATAGTTTCTGCACTCCTGAGCACTTCACACCACCATAGTTATGTTATCAAAACTTGGAACCACTATTCACTAAACACCTTGGCATCGGCGAGTGGAGAGACTAATGCATCGATAGGATAGTTGTCTAAGCTTTCGCAATGGCGGGCGCTCGATCAACTAATTTCCGCCGACGTCCATCAGTGGTCTCATCAACTAACTTTTTCTGATGATTTCAACACAACACTTAAACAAAATTTTGAAACTTTATTCTTCTGTCGATGGGTGGAACCACCAAGTGCTACGCGTCGGCGTTTTATTCCACACGGCAGCCGCAACGATGGATTGACAAACAACTAAATTCTTCTGCAGTGTCAGTGATCCCAAAAACTATTTTCCACCGACGAAATCGGTGGTTCTGTCATCTAAATTTTGCTGACAATTTTATGACTTAGAAAATTTTTCAAAACTTTTCTCTTTTCACTTTCTTTTTCTGCGTTGGCTGTCAGAACAACTAGCAACTGCTCCATCGGATGGTTAGTTCCCTAGTCACCCACAATGATGGAAATACATTCAACTAATTCTTTTCGATGTTCATCGGTGATGAATACCACTAACATTTTCTGATCAGCGAGCTGAAGCACATCGACATCGATAGTCAGAACTTTTCCTCATCGAAAGACTAGTGCTCTAGGCTTCCGCAACGGCGGGTGCACAAACCACTAACATATTCCGATGGGTGATGAATTTGTTACTTAGGGAAATTTTCAAAAAAAATTCCCCTGTCGAAAGACCTTTTCTCCATGGCATCAGCGGTCGAAGGATTTATCCATCGGAAGGATAGTCCTCTGGTTGTTTGCAATGGCGGAGCTCAATCAGCTAAGCATCGGTGACACGATCAACTAATTTTGTTGCCGGGGTCTGCATCAGAGATCCATCATTCTAAGTTTTTCGATGTGCCGATGACCAAACTCTTAGAAATTTTTCCGAAACCAAGCCTCTTTGTCCCTCATCAAGTGAGCTTCAGACTAGCTTTTCCGGTACATCGAAAGAACTTCTCACTAAGTTATCCGATGAGCTGACATTCTGGCACTTAGAAATTTTTTTGACTTTTCTTGTCTTTGCCCATTTTTCCTGGTTTATTCTGGGAAGTAGGAAACCTGCCTCTGTTAATTGTTTCTCATGGCCCTCTAAGGCCCAAATGCTATAACATAAGCTCTATCACCGCATCTTCATGACCCATTCAGGCCCATGTTGTAACCAGGGCTCTGATACCACATTGTAATGTCCCCAACCCTCCGACCGACGAAGAGGATGCTACTATACATCAAATCATCAGGGAATCTATCCTAACGAACGTGAACATACATATATGTAATGCTAAAGTATGATACCTAAGACATCAAACATATTACGAGGCATAATCATTCATATACACAATGGAAGCAAAACATATCAATCAATACTCATGCATATACAGATCAGCATTTAACATGTATATTATCATTCATCAATGGTAGACATAATTGCATACATAAGTTAGGAAAGAATACTTATCTTAATAAGAACTTGTTCCACAACCAGCTACGTCGTCGCAATGTTCCACCCAACCATAGGCCCATGTGCTCCTCAATCTCTCAGCAACGCTGCCACCCCCGAGTGGGGCATGATTCTCTAAGTAATAAACAACTAACAAGATTACACATACCCAAGGATAACAACACCAAAAGGCTACACAATTCAGCCAAGCCAACACATTTGGGTTTATCAAGCGAACAACAAATCAACCAAGCCAACAAAGCTGGGTATATCAGGCCATCCAGGAGCTGGGAAAGGCTAAATGCTAAGTTGGTGATCTCATTGAAGAGAAAAAGACACCAAGACATGAACCAGCCTGGCTTCTAGAACACCCACACACACCCAACACAAGGAAATCAGTCCCTTCTCTGCAACGCAGTCCCTCAGACCCTGATTTCCCTTCTAGTGCTATTCGAGGGTTGTGGAGAAGAAATCTAGCTCAGTAAATCTATCTGTGTGGTTCTCAACCCACCAGGTTTATCAAGCACCTCAGGCCCTCATTCACCACTCCAATGCAGTCCGAGGACAAAACCACTACATGCATGCAACCAAACAACTATTCAAAATTTTACACGGGAAAAACACAATCGACCATAACGTAGGAACTCGCAACAATTCTTCAAGCAATACCACCACAAAAAGGGAAAACAAAGCCAAGTAAAATGTGGGCAAATAGAATCCCACAAACAATTATGAACCCATAGCACCCGATCCTCAATGCAATTGCTGGAGAAATTGCACAGGTAGAAAATGGGGAAAGAACAACTCCCAACTATGCGTGATGGATAAAGACGCAACCCACAGAACTATTGATGCCATTATAGCCACGATTCAGCAATGGAAATAACATAACCATTATGCAGTCTGACAATGGTGGAAAAAGACAGAAAACTCTGCGTGAACAGAGGAACGAATTGATCTGCAAGCCAAAAAATCCGTGAGGTAGAGGAGATCTGAACATGTTCACAGGCTAACAATCGATGAGGAAGAGGAGAACCAAACATGTTCGCAAGAATACAATCGATGAGGAACAGGAGAATCGAACCCCCCAACAACAAATTATGGGTTCCTTTAACTCGGTCCATGTGAGGGTGAGTGAACAACCACGATTGGGATAGTGGACATGCCAAAATATGTGCTATGGAGAGAGTGCGAGCGTAGTGGTCTTTCTGCCAGCAAAATGATTCTCCAACTAACAACGGAATAACTAAGGTTGTGGTGAGCAAAATAGAGTGCTGACACATGGCTATTCCCCCATGACTCAATGTTCAACATTCCCCTTCCTTATCCTTTGGAATCATTCCCCTTCTCAATTTAGTTGCAGTGAACATAGCTGGTTGGGTTATTTAATTAAAAAGAACATTTACATTATGTCACAATTTAATATATGCCATATGTTTCGATATACCATCGGTGACCATTTCAATCCAAAACATAACATAACCAAATCGATGGTGGGGCTTTTGCCTTTAGCTCCTCACCATGATTATTTACAATATATGTATCATGTATATTTAATGCAAATGGAGTCAAAACTGGGGTGTTACAGGGGTGAGTGGAAAAGGTTGAGGGAACTTTTAGATGCAATGGTAGATTGTAGCTAATGATTTAATATCCATAAAACATAAATCATCCCAAGCAATGCCTACCCTACCAATCCGAGTCCCAATTCTACCAACATACTTGCCAATTAGGATATTTTAGTAAAACCCATGCATGTTATATTTCACTAAAACATGCACATGCTATACTATACAAAAATGCGGACACGTTATGTAAAATCTGATTTAGGATTAAAATAGGTCGAGCCCTTCATTTTCTCCACAATAACATCTTTGGGTGACCAAAACAAGCAAGGGTGAATGTAAGTTCGGTGATAAAAGGAAAACAAACTCCACCATGGAGATCAATCTATCCATTGTGAGGTATTTAAACAAAATCCTCTCAAGTTACTTTCCCTATTTTCAATAATTTATATTCCTGAATAGGAGTCAATAGCAAAACATTTTTTAATTTCTAAGCCCATAAAGAAATTTACATGCCCAATTGAAACCAAAACCCCAATTTACTCTTAAAAACCAAATTAAATTCACTATTTTCATATGTATATTTACAAGCATCCTTTTAAATTCAAACCAAAATTCACAAATATGCAAAGTTTCTCAAGTATATTACAAGGTTGAATACGAAATTTACATGCTCAATGGAAACCAAAGTTACTTCAATTTACTCATAAAAACCAAATGAATTTCACTATTTGCATATGTATATTCACAAGCATCCTTGTGAATCCAAAACAAAATTTACAAATATGCAATGTATCTCTAGTATATTGCAAGGTTGGATACAACTATAAAAAAACACTAGTACAAAATGAGAAATTAAAGACTAAAAAAATTATTAAAATCCATCTATAAATGACTATTTTTGAGTCGAGGACTAATAGTAGCTAATTTCCACTATCTTATAGCTTAACTAACTTAGTCGTATTTTACTTAGTCACTTATAGCTTGAATTATTAGTCATTGATTTAGTCATTGGTAGCCAATGATTTAGTCAATTAATGACCAAATATACTAGTAAATAAACTACTAGATGGTAACATATTAATGACTAAGATAAATACGACTAAAAGTTAGTCTATAAGATGCAGGAAATTAGCTACTAATAATCATATATATGCAAATTTAGTCATTTTTATAGTCACAAATTTATGATAGGGAACCCTTTAAGAAGTTGTTATTACTTGATAATGATGATATTCAAACAAATTTTGCATCATTCAAGAATACAAAATAATGATTATCAAGTCACTATAGATCCATAATGCCTTACCATGTACTATTCCTTCAAGTCCTTCTTGCAATTAATAAATGCATTTGAAAGAATTGGAGGACTATTACAAGGTAAGTCATTATGTATCTATAGTAACTTGATAATCATTATTTTGTATGCTTGAATGATGCAAAAGGAAAAAATACCAGAAATTTAAAGGAATGACAAGCATGCATCCAATGTTAAACTATCTACCAAGTCATCTAGAGTCATGCCAAGATATATGAATTTGACTGAATATTCATAAGTAACTTGAAGATAGTGGTTGATGATATCATGGAAAGGAGAATTTCAGTTTATATAAAATCAAAGGATGAGAAAATGGAGCAACTCATCACCCAAAATGTATATAGAATAGTAAAAAGAAATATACAACTAGTTCCATTTCACATCAAGAAGAATGGGCATTAAATTTAAGTACTCTTAGATACTAGATAAATGGAAATGAAATGAGATGAAATGTTAGGAACAATACATTCAAGTTTTATTGTTGACAATAAGTATGGATACTTATGTGATCATTTTATTCAGAGGTGACTTAAACAACCACTAACCTGCAATCAAACAATAAACCATGTTCAGATTTATATATAAATAAAATAAAATAAAATATAATGATAGACTATGGAAATCCCACTATCATTTATACCTCGAAAAAGAACTAGCAAATCTCCCACAATTGTTCAACTTTGTGAAAATGCCCATTTGAAATGTCATTTTTTAAACAAAACAAAAAGAAATTGAAAACATGAAAGTAGTAATTTATTCTACATGTCTATTGGATGCAAAGTCTCTTAGATGTACAACAGAATTAGTCAAGCGCATGCAATAAAATTATAAATGGACAAAAAGAAGAAAATAATGTGGTTTATACCTTCCTTAATTTCTATACTTAGATATATATTACGATCACACTTTGTCTCTTAGGAGACAAGTCACTAATGAGAAAATGGACATATGCGAGAGATAGATAGATAGGTAGTTGTAAGGCAGAGTGAGACAAATATAGACCTCAAGGTATTAATGAAAACAGTCTAAAAATGAGGATGAACATTCAATCCCATCGCTAGAATAAATGACAATCTTTTAGGATAGTCATACATCAATAAAATAGAATCTTCTTTCAAATGTGCAAAGGCAAGAAGCTCCTTTCAGGTGTTTCCCTGTTTTGTGCAACTTAGGCCAAGCATAATGTGGCATGTACGGTCAATTGCAAAAAAATGACTCTTCCAGTATGTAATGCCAATAAGAAGTCTGGATATTCCATATGGGAACAACACTACAATAACTAGAGTATACCAACCATAAATTTAGAGTTTGAGGCATTTGGCTATCATCTAGTAGAGGAAGCCAAAAGTACATTTTGCTAAACAAATTTGATTTTATTCAAATTTAATGTTAATAAGATAAAGCCTGCATCACTATTTAATAAGTTATAATATGCAGACCATTACAAATGACCCATAAAAACCATTATTTAAAAACACCAAAACTCTGTGATGTTTTATCTTGAGGTATCTTCACTACTCTCCATCCAAGATCCCAGAGTCATAAGGGCCAAGCATAATGTGACATGTAGGGTCAATTGTGAAAAATTGACTCTGCCACTATGCAAGGCCAATAAGAAGTTTGTATATGTCACATGGAAATAACACTACAATAGATAGAGTATACCAACTGTAAATTCTAGTTGAGGCATCTGGGTGTGATCTAGTTGAGGAAGCCAAATTTCCATTGCAATAAACATGTTTGATTTTGATAAATTTAATGTAGGTAAGACAAATCATGCATGATTGTTCAATCGTTTATAATATTTGGATACCATTGCAAATGACCCATGAAAACCATTATTTAGAAACACCAAAACTATTTCAATGGGTGCATCCACGAAGGTGAGTTACATTTTTTGGCAACACGAATTCGGCAAAAACGAAAAAACATACCTCGATTGAGCTTTTAATAAACCCTTGATCGAGGTCTTAACAGATCGATCGAGGGTTTATAAAGCACTTGATCGAGGTTATGTTAAACGCTCGATCAAGCTTTTTGTAAACCCTTAGTCGATGGTTCAAAACCTTGATCGAGGATTGAAAAGAGCTCGATCGAGGATTCAAGTAGAACTCAATCGAGCATATTTAATTTCATATAAATAGTCAACATGCCCATCATTTAATTGGATATGGATATGAACTTCCTTTGATGGATATTAGTCGTAGAGTATGTGGGTTATAGATGCGATTAATCACATCTATGACTCCAATCAATTACACTTTTAAGTCCAATTACTCTACAACTAATATCGATACATAAAATATAGGGGAAGTGACAGTAGTAATGCGTCATGGGGGTGTCACCTAGGGACCAATATGACATCATGTCCGTTCATATTGGGTAGGCTAAAATTAAAAAATTAAAAATCAATATATTGGGGGTATATTACGATAAACAAGGTTTTTCTTTTACTATTTAAATATCCAATATGTTGGGTTATATTTTATTGAGCATTCCTACCTACGTCGTTCACTAGTCCTCCAAGCCTGGTAGGTTCCTACGAGTTACATCTACTTGTGGTCTGAGTGCACCTGCACCAAGCCTGTGAGATGCCTGCAAGCTGCGTCTGCTTGTGGTCTAAGTGCACCTGCATATGCTGCGTAGATTTTTCAAGTGCTTTTCTCCATCATTTTGCTGGGTTTTCTGGATAACAAGGGCATGTTGGCCCTTGGGTTTTCTGTGGGTTTTCTCCATCAATTTTCTTGGTTTTCTAGATAACAAGGGCGTGTTTCTCCTTGGGTTTTCTATGGATTTTCTCCACATTTTCTCCATCGTGTTTTTTGGCTGGATAACAGTGCGTTTTTTCAAATCGTAGCATTGGTAGCAGTGTTTTCTGGAAAATAAGGGCATTTATTCACTGTTTTCTAGTCATGGGTTTGTGGTGGCTTTCTCTAGTGCTCGAGGAGGCATGTTGGAGAGCCATTGCATAGCATTCTTGGAGGTAAGCTATAGTGTGTTTAATCTCTGATGAAAAATTCCTTCGGTTGAATGAAAAGTTATCCATCCAGGTCTCAAACTTGCATTTTGCTTTAGTAAACTTGAGTAAATTAAGAAATCCCATAGCCTTTGGCCTGTGCACTTGAATCTTGCTTGAATCTTCAACTGTACTTTCAACTCTGAGGTGGACGGGGATTTACGACTACAGTCTGTCTATCCATCTACCTGTTTGTCTTATGCCCATACCCTGAAGGTTGGTTCAATTTTTTTTGAAGATTTATAGGTAGGGAACCTACAGTAGAAGAGCAGATAGCGAGCGAAGACCTAATTTTAGGCATTGAGAGAGCTCAGAAATGGTAATCATTCTAACTTATAATTTAGAGAAGACCATTCTTGGCTGAAAAGGTTTTAAGTTTATTGGAAAATCCATTTCGAAGAGTGTCATAATTATAAGCTTGATTCTGAACATTAATGCAAACAATTATGAATTATAAATACTATAAAATCCCAACTCCCATGTGGTCATGTCCTATTAAGAGGTGGATTGCAAGTTTTCATTTCAGGATTTCAGTAGTTGTTATCCACCTGAATGGCACCCCTCCATCTGAGTGCCGACATTCAATATGTTGGCACAAAAAAGGACATTTATGGATTGAGGGTTGCCAAAAACACTATAGATGGGCATATTATGAACTACATTTATCATCCATCCAACTGGTTATTTTTACCTTTTAAATATGTCAAGTCCTGTACGCGACTCTTTTTATATCCAACTTGCGTGTTGTACGCGAGTGTCGGTTATTGCATCTTGCGTACAGATTTGTATGTGGGTTACCCTTCGAGCAACTCACGTGTCATACGCGAGTTGCTAGTATTGATACCCGCATACACCTTCCTTTGACATTAAAAATAAAAACTCATGATTACTTGAGATTAGTTAAGCCCTTAAACTTAATCACCTTAACTATCACAACCTTCAAAACTGCCTTATTTCACCAAGTATAAATAAAGGCCTTGGGGAGGGTGTTAAACACATAGACTTGGAGAGAAAAGTTATGCTGGTGGAGTCCGTTCAGAAATCTTTGGAGCAGTGGAACTCAGAGTCCTTTGGTTGCAGAGGAGTCCTTGTCTTAGGCGTTGGGTTGTAATCTGAACTCTTTCATTATTGTTAATAAAGAGAATCCTTCTTCCATATGTGTCTTGAATGTCTCTCATATATTGTGGTTTGATAAATACTTATGATTCAGCACTTTGTATATGATTTATCTAACCTGTTTATATATATGTATCATCTTGTATTTGGAGGATTGACTCTTGACAGGTGAAGGAGAAGCATCCCTGAAGGATTTGGAGGAGAAGCAGAGCGGAAGAAGACAAGCTAGGATCAACCGTCGTGTATCGGGTGAGTCTTTCCTATCCTCCTATTTCCTTGACTGCACTCTAGAGTCAATTTCCTGCAAGTTTCATGAGTATGTTGGTAACCCAAGACCTTCGGTCATAAGGTGTTTATTCCTGTACAACAAAACTGGCGACTCCACTGTGGAGCCCAGACTGCTGTAGGTTGTTTCTGTCACCCCTGACCAGTCTTTGCTTTGAATTTTGTGTGTGGTGTTTTATCCTAGTTCATACTTATCACAGTGTTTGAAAGTCTTGTGTATTTTTCTTATTTTTTGAGAAAAATTTGGTACCTGTACATGGGTTTCTCTTCTTCACAGTCACATACAGAGGCATGCATATGCGGGTTGCTCTCTTGGACAGTCGCGTATAGTACGTGAGTTACCCTTCTACACAGTCACGTACAAGCCTAGAAATAGGGATTTTTTAGGATTGGGTTTGCTTGTCCCTCTCTTTGTGTAATTCATGTTTGTTAGTTCGCTTTCTTTATGAATATTATGTTGTTTGTCTGAAGACCTTTGGTGACCACACTTTGTGTTTTTTTCGTAAATCCCTTGGGTTTCTTTTGTTTGGATTATCTTCTGTTTGCATGCTGAAGTAGCTTGGCCTGTTGGGTTATAGGTTGAAGTGTTTTTGTCCAGATCAGTGATCAGGGTCTTGGGCATTGTTTTTCCAGTCTATCTTTTTGATAATGGTTGGTTTGTCACTTACCTTTAAGAGTTGACAGTGATCTTTTGTCATTGTGTGCACCCAAGCTAGGGTTCCTAGTCTCCCTTTGTTGGTTTATTCTTGGTTCTTTTAGCCTGTTTACTTCAGTTTGTTTGTGTTATACAATTGATTAGATCCAAGTATACTCAAGTTTTGTGCATTTTAGGTGCATGGTAGAGTTTGAGATTTTTAAAAAGTGAAAAGAAAAACATTTTTAAGCTTTTGCATTTTCTTTCGCATAAGTATTTTTCATTTCAGTTTTAAAATATAATCTCAAAAACTACAAAAAACATAGGCTTAGTTTCTTTTATCATTTGCATTTGTTCATCAATATATATTTACAAAAAAAAAGATGTTTTCTTTGATAATGGTAATTTGCTTTGAAAAAAATACACCCTTACTTTTTTTATTTCTTATCGAGTCAAAAACACCATAGTTCATCACTCCATTTCCTTCTGAGTAAAAAAAACCCTTTAAAATGAATGCAATAATTAAAATTAACTAGTAATTTTTTATTTTTAGGGGCCTTTCACCTACAAGCTTAGGCTAGACTTGTGGGATAGGAAGTGTAAACTTCCCATAAGTTTTAAAATTCAGACATAGTGGACCTTTCTTAAGGTAAATCCTTGACTTTATCGATTGTATCTGGGAAAAACCTCTCAAACGGGAGTCAAGCACGAGGCCGCGTGGAGGCATGGACTGAGGAGATAACCCTCTGATTCCTTGTCAAAACATAAATCAGAACTTTTACACATCTAGGGATTATGTCCTAGACAGAGTTTCGGGCTCAGCTACCCTACCCATGCATACGATTCAGGCTTGCGACTATCCCCCCAAACTGTTGGTATAACTAAGGTATCCTTTAGTCTCTTGACATTTAGGGTTCATACCTAGGTAAACTAGAAGGCTATTTCTGATTCACCTTGAACGGGCTTGGAAGGTAACCCTTGTTGTAAGTGTAGGAGGGTGGTTGGGTAATTCCTCTGCTTGTGCCTAAGAACCACTTCAAGGACGCCAAGTAATCGTTCATCAGCTTTCTTCAGGAAAGTATATCTTTCACCCTTGATTGATTTTTTGAGACTTTAGGATTTTTATAGTGTGTGCTCTGTGGTTTTTCCTGTGTTTAGTTGGCCTTAGGGTGTGATTTTTTAAATTTTCGATCATGGAGGACCAGCCTATTAGAAGGTCAAGAAGGTTGAGAAACCTTCCTCCTCTCGTCACATTGGAGCCTCCACCTCCACCCCAAAGGCGGAGATTTGACACGGACGGTTCATTTGAATTGGTAGGGATAAGTGAAGTTCTAGGTGAACTAGAACTTATAGTTAACTATTTTGATCTTGATACAGTTGAGATAGAAGACTTGCAGACTGATGATTTTGCAAGAAAATTTAACACAACCTTGACTGATTTAAACGATCCTATGATCATTTAGGTTAGACCTTTTGATTCACCTGTTTTAGGTGTCCCTATGGGTAGGATTATGTCTTCTGCAGGAGAAAGTTCTTTTTTGTTCACCTCAGTCGTTCTAGTTGAAGCGGTACTACCTCCCCCAGTAAGTGCCCCTAGATCTAGTATACCTTATACACCTTTGACTCCAGCGAGCTAGGTGGTTCAACTATCGGTTCACTCAAACCTAGTAGGTACTTTTGGTGATATGGTTACTGGGATCCCTAGTATACCTACTATTCCTTCTTCTTTTCCATATACTAGCCAGAGCGGTCCAGTAGGATCCTCGACGTTTGTCCAAGTATTTCCTTGGAATGGGGGGCACATTCCCCGATCCTCTCCATATGTAGGCCCATCACCTTCCTATGTAGGAGTGCAGTTTGGGAAAAATACCTCTTATGGGAAAAATTTCCAAACTCCGATTTCAGACCCGTTTATAGGCTCTCCCTTTTCATTGTTCAGTGGAGGGATACCAGCTTCTGTCTTTCAGACCCCTGTTTCTATGGGGACGGCCCAAAATTATTATACTGCACCTCCCACACACAATCCTATGGCTTACGGATGGAATCTGTTTCAGAGTAATCTACCCACTTCGCAACTGGTGGCAGGGGGTAACCCCACTTTTACCTATGGGTATTCAGGGGAAAGTCCCTCTAATCCCCAGGCTAGCACATTTACTACCCCGGTTCAACCCAAAATTATGTTCCTGGCAACCTTAAATTTTCTAGATTTGTCAAAATTAATGAATGACCCGGTGAGGCATGACCCCTTGTGGCCACCTATTCCCACGAAATTGCCATCAGACATCCCTAAATTTGAGGGAAAAGTTGGTGAAAATCCTAGGGCTCATGCCACCACTTTCCATTTATGGTGTTCTTTGAATTCACTAAATGAAGGTTCGGTAAGGTTGAGGCTGTTCCAGAGAACCTTAACAGGTACCACAGAAAAATGGTATATTGAATTTCCTTCTGCTACTTTCAGTAGTTTCTGTGACTTGAATAGTGCATTTCTTAGCCACTTTCAGCTCCCGGTCCGATATGATTTCAGAACGGACTTGTTGTCTACTATTAGGCAGAACAAGGCTACCCACATCTCGGATCACATCCAAGAGTGGAGGAGGCGAAAGAGCCTTATAAAATACACTATTCCTCCTGAGTTCCTTTTAGAGTGGTTTCTTAAATCCCTGTTTCCCTACATATCTATGGACGTATCCACCTTAGGAGTGACAAATGAAGAAGAATCCATTCTCAGGGCCCAGCAATTAGATTTGATTTATTCACAATCTGGGACCTTGTATGAGATTATCCTTGAGGCATCTTTCGATATCAACATGGTTCAATATTCAACTTTGTTGCAGACAAGGAATAAAAATTATGAGAAAGAGAATCTTGAGAAGGGTAAAGATGTAGGTGAAACTTATAACCCTCTCACAATAGAGAAGCTTGCTGAAACTATGCTGAAGATATCGAAAGGTGTCTTCAAGAAGACCTTGCATAACCCTAATGCTAGGTCTTCTTCAATATACTCTGTAGTTGAATATTTAGCTCAAACCCCATGTGCAATGTCGGCTTTAGAGGTGTTGCAGAGCTATCCTGCCCAGGGGGATGTCCTCTTAGCAGCTTTAGGCAGCATGGACTCATCGAGTCTCATGGCGAAATTTTATTTAACTGATGTTAAAATTCGCCTACCTTACCATGTATCCTTATCAATAGATGTCATCCATGGTGGTAAGACCATTGGAAGGGAAGATGTTGATGAGGTTGCTTCTACATGTGTTATGTCCTTGACCAATTGGAAAGCTCTCGGATCCCCAGAGCTGGTCCTATCAAACACTCTACTTACTGCTTTCCATGGAAGATCCTCCTGTCCGGATGGTATCCTGCCGGATTTTGAAATTAAGTTGGTAGGAAAAGTAGTGTCTGTTGAGGTAGAAATGATTGATGCTCCTTTGGACTACGATCTGCTTCTGGGAAGGAACTGGACTTATGCGATGTCCGCTATTGCGTCGGTCGTTTTTCATGTAGTGGTTTTTCCACATGAGGGAAAGTTGGTTACTATTGATCAACTTGATAATACTCAAAAAGGCCGTTTAGATTCTAATGAGTCCGCTATGCCATTGGTTGATCAGGTTAAACCTGCTACAAAAAGCTTAGGGGCTGGAATGTACACATCACTGATGAGCACGTTTGATCTTCCATCCCTAGTTAATTATATTGGTTCTACTAGTGTGGGGAATTCCATAGCTACGGTTGTCGATAAGACTCATCCTTGGGTTCTCCCATCCCCCCATGAACCGGAAGTGCCCTTATTGGTAGTGGAGGTAGCTTATCAAGATATCACTCAAGCCACTGTTGATCCCATTCCAGATCCTCTAACAGTCTCAAAAGATCTGGAAGAAGTCTATTTTCCCTCATGGGCGAAAAACTCTTCGCACTCTATAGATTGTTTAGACATGGTTTTACCTTCTGATGAAGCCATTTTGGAAGCCATGAGTGGACGTGGTAAAAATTTTGAGGACCTTCATCATCGATCCTATTTTCTTCCAGAACTAAGAAGAATAGAAAATCAAGAGTTTCGTTTGAGACTGTCAGAAGATGTTGATATACCTATAAATCCCTTTCCTAGGGAAGGAATGTTTGCCGAGGGGAATATGGAAAATATTTTCACCACTATACCTATTAACATCTTTGTAAATCCCGATGTCGTGGAAAACATATACATAGGTGCCAATTGCTCTCCTGAAGAGATTTCCATCTATACTACCCTTTTTAAGGAATTCTGTGATGTCTTTACCTGGTCATATGAGGAGATTCCAGGCATAGATCCATCGATTGTTGAACATGAAATCCGAACATATCTTGATGCCAAACCGGTTCGACAAAAGTTAAGACCTATTTACCCATGCAAAGCAACGACTGTGAAGGCTGGAGTTGAAAAGTTATTGAAGGATAGTTTTATCTATCCCATCACTTTGACAGAATGGGTATTCAACCCTGTTCCTATTGATAAGAAACAAGGGACTATTCACGTCTGTACAGACTTTAGAGACCTCAATAAAGCCTATCCTAAGGACAACTATGCCATGCCATTTATAGACCAGATCATATATGCTTGTGCAGGAAGTGAGGTGTTTTCGTTTATGGATGGTTTCTCTGGATACAATGAAATTAAAATAAAACTGGAAGACCAACATAGAACTACTTTCATTTGTCCTTGGGGTACGTTCGCGTACAAGAAAATGCTCTTTGGATTGAAAAATGCTGGGGAAACCTTTCAATGGGATATGAACTTTGCTTTCCATGACATTAAAGGCATTGTTGAACCATACCTTGACAATCTACCTGCACATTCTCGTAAGAAGATTCAACATCCAGATCATTTACAGTTGATATTTGAGAGATGCAGACATTATAAAGTCCGCTTGAATCCCCACAAGTGTGTATTCTTTGTCGAGTCAAGAATATTACTCAAGTTCATTGTCTCTAGTAGAGGCATCTAGGTGGATCCATTGAAAGTTGAGGCCATTGTAAATCTTCCTCCTCCTCATTCTCTCAGGCAACTTCAAAGCCTGCAAGGAAAGTCTAATTTTCTTTGACGTTTTATTGTTAACTATGCCAAGATTACTAAGGGTTTCATGCACCTACTCAAATAGGACACCCCATTTGTATGGGATGAAACTGCACAAATTTCTTTCGAGGCATTGAAAAAATATTTGCTGTCGGCACCCTTATTACGTCCACCAGATTATTCTAGCAATTTTATATTATATCCGGCTGCTCCAAAGTCGACCATTGGGGTAGTACTAGTCCAGGAGGATGATAAGCTTGTAGAGCATGTCATTTATTATGTTAATCATGTTTTATCATTTAGATACTCCCACATTGAGAAATTAGCCTTAGCAGCTATTTATGCTGTGTAGAGGTTACATCACTACATTTTACTGAGGACCACCACAGTAGTGGCGGATGTGAATCCGTTCCAATATGTCTTATCCCGACGGATTTTAGGGGGGGAATTTAAAAAATGGATAGTCATTCTCCAATATTTTGACTTGGATTTGCAGTCCGCTAAGTCTAAGAATTCCTTAGTTTTTGCTGAACTTATAGCAGAATTTCCTATTGAAGAAGATGTAGCGACTGAACATGACTCATTCCCAGATGAGCACATCTTCCTAATATCCACCTCTGATCCTTGGTATAGAGATATTCTTATATATCTCTAGACTTTGAAGTACCCTGCAGCTTCCTCAATGGAATAATGACGTAAATTACGCCTTCATGCGAAGAACTACCTCATTATAGGAGATACCTTATATCGATGAGGGGTAGATTTCGTCTTGAGTCGTTGCCTTACCCATGAGGAAGCAAAAATTGACCTATATGATTCTCACAGTGGAGCATGTGGGGGTCATTTATCTGGCTTAGAAACGACGCAGAAGATATTACATGCTAGTTATTTTCGGCCCCCGATCTTTAAAGATTGTGTGGAAGCAGTGAAGCGCTGTCATCTGTGTCAACTTTACACCAGGAAAATACGGTTACATCCTGCTCCATTATTTCCCATTGTCTCGGTAGGACCCTTCATGAAATGGGGGACTGATTACGTGACATTCAACCCAACCTCAGCTCGGGGGCATAAATACATCATTGTCGTTGTTGACTATTTTACGAAATGGGCAGAGGCAATGCCTACTTTCAAATCCAACGAGGAAACAACAGCTTTCTTTGTATTTAATCAGATTATCGCATGGTTTGGTATACCCAAAGTGATTGTCACTAAACATGGTAGTCATTTTCAAAATAACATGATGATGGAACTGACTACTATCCTCGGATTTAGACAAGAACATTCATCTTCGTACTATCCGAAAGCAAATGGTCAGGTTGAGGCTGTCAACAAAACTTTAAAAACTATCCTTAAACATACAATTGACGCAGCCTATTATAACTGGCACATCATGCTATATCCTGCTCTTTGGGCCTACCGAACCAACATAAAAACTGCTATGGGTTTCTCCCCTTTCCAACTCGTTCATGGAGTGGAAGCAGTTACTCCGATTGAGTGTGAAATCTCGTCTCTAAAGATAGCCATTCATGTGTTACCTGATACGAATGAGCTTGAAGAACGCCTGGTACATTTAGAACACCTTGATGAATAGCGTAGAGATGCACTGACTGCTAATCAAGCTCATAAAAATAGGGTAAAAAATCAGTATGATAAATCAGTCAAACCTTGGGTTTTCTCTGAAGCAAAAATTGTCTTGCTTTAGGACCAAGACAAAGAATTGCTAGGGGTAGGAAAATTCCAGGCCATGTGGTTAGGACCTTATGTCATGTCAAAATTATTGGGTAAGGGTGCATATGAGTTAAATTATTTTTATGGGAACAAGCTTCCTGAGCCTAGAAATGGGCTCTACCTGAAAAAGTACTATGCTTAGGCCTAGCACTTTTTCTTGTATTTTCCTTGTATGTATTTTTATGCACATTAGGTTGTTGGTTTTTTTTTTTATATTATCTACTGGTTGTTGCAGATGTCTTCTGAAAGGTATATAGGTTTTAATGATGGCACCAACCGTCACACTTGTAACCTAGCTTCAGTAGCATGGGTTATTTACTCTCCCTCAAGACAACTTGTGGCCGCAGGAGGCGCTTGTTTAGGTCCTACTTATAATAATGTTGTTGAGTATAGGGATATAATTGAGCTCCTATGGGATGTTTTGTCACGTGGTATTACCTAGCTTGAGGTCTGTCTGGAATGTCAGTTGGTGGTTTCCTAGCTCAATCGGGCTTATCAGGTACGAAATCCTATTTTATTACATCAGTTCATGAAAATTCATTTATTGAAAAGACATTTTGAGGTTATTACATTCAATCATATTCCACAAAATCAGAATTCATTGACTGATGCATATGCTAATTACATTTTAGATTGGCATCTCACACACATTTTATAAAGATATACAACAAACATATGAAAAATATTTGTAAATAAATCATCAACAAACAACAACATATATATATATATATATATATATATATATATGTAAAATATCTGTCCATAGATAGGTCAAATCTGATCCTCAGATCCTGTCATATACAAAATATACAAAAATGTGGATCATAGTCCATCAAAATGTCTGAGATCTATGCAGGACCACCCTAGTCACTAGGACCACCTTGGTCCCCATGGTCCCTCTGCACTCTTGCTTCCACAGCCTCCTCGGCTTCGACAGCTTCCACAGCCTCTATATATACAAGCACTGCTTTGACCACTCATTTGAATAGACATAGCTAGACTGGTGGAACTCCAACAACGAACTCCTGCATGGCAGTCGAGATATGCTCTATCCGCAAGGTAGGTACTCTTTGGGTCATCTTGGCCATCTTCCCCTCTAGAACACTGATCAGTCCCGGGTCTTCGCCTATGACAGGATGAAAAAACATGCGTGGGTGCCCTTCAAGATGGACCGGTCAAATATCTGCATTTTGATACATTTATAGGATTAAGACTTGTACATATGTATATATCTATCATTTTAAAATTCATAAAAATTTGAAAAAGGATAAAAATTAAAAATTATTTACCTAGCTCTCCCCATGCTCCTCCTAGAGGGAGGACAAGGTTTGGGTCACCTTGAAAGTCCATACTGACATATGGAAACTTCTCCAGTGCCGGTAGTTGTCGTTCCCACCAGGCATATAAATAATCATCATATACACTATGTACTGTGTCTCGTCCTCCTTGATGGAGGAAGATGTCTCCCCACCTGCTTAGCCTCGGCTGGCGTGGAGATCTGACCGGTAGAGGTATGGCAGGGCTCAATGCTGGTACTCTTTCGAAGAAGAAGGCCACTAATATGCTCGCATAACCAAATTTTTTTTGCCTTCCTCTTTTTCAATTAGACAGTTGTATCTTCATGATAGGGACAACACCCAAACACCAATCATAGAGAGCACCATGAAAACAATCCACTGCCATCCTCATTTGGTTCTGTGTAGCCAAATGCAAAGATGAGGATCCTGAAATCCTCACGATGGTGCTTGCAAGTACCTGTAGAGTAAAGTCATGGATATGTACAACTGGGACACATCTCCCTCTCTTTTGAGTACCCGATGTGCAAAATACATCTATGTAGTTCTAAACACTTAAAGGGTCACCACCTTGGCCAGTGCCCTCTAAGTTAACCAGTGCTCCTCGACGTGACATACCGGTTATGAAATATAAGTCTTCAGTAGTAATCTCTAAGGTTTTACCCTATAGGTTGAACATCCCCAAATCATGATCCCAATAATTTATCATGAACTCAAGTAGGTGGACATTGGCCCACATGGGTGATGTGCAAAATAATTTTAGTAGCCCACTCATTAGCAATGCATGTATAGTGGGCACACTTTAGAGCCCTGCTTGGTCCATTATTTCATGCTCCTATTCCCTCCATTCCAGAACCATCTTTTCACCTAGCAAAAAAAGTAATTTGATTCAGTAATTCCATATAAAAATTCAAATTTTTTTTACTATCTTTAGCATTTTATCCTTCACGTAGCATACGCGATTGTCTAGTTAGACATGTCGCTTACTATACATGACTGTCTATATAGGTAACTCACGTACAAAACATGTGTAAAACATGTGTACACGAGTCTTCACACCGCCAACCCGCGTACGCACCGTTCCATGTTTAGGGTGCTTTTAATAATGGAATTAAGACTCAAAATTCATAATTGCTTGGATCAAAATGAAGAGCTCAGGGTGTAGGCTTACCTGCAACTTGCAGAATTTGATTTCGTTGGTTCAAATGTCCACAATGATCGAACAAAGGTAGAAGGACAAACTTGCTTTTTATGGCTCAAAATTTCAAATGGTGAGTTTTGTTTTGATTTTCAACTATTATAGAAATTATATTTCTTTAAGTGGGTCTTTTTCTATAGTTTGAAAATTCATTCAACTAATACCATATTTTTTTATGCTTTGGAACAATTTTTTCACTATTACAAAGTGTTGTTTCTCCCATCGGGTGGTTTTGTCATTTCCAATAAATTTTTGGCATCTTTATTCAATCCATATTAACCTTAGCAATCAACCTTTCACCATGAACTATTGTATCATTAACCATTAGTTCCCTATTTTTTACCATTGTTCTTCTATGGATAGGACCCTTTTTCATGAGTATCCTTCTTCTAAGCCTATGTTGTCCTTTGGTGCTCATGCCACAACTATTTCAGGTACAGGGGTATCCTCTTAGCTATTTTTCATGCCAAATCAAGCTTCTTTTGAATCTCTTTTTACAAGATATCCTTTTATATGACTCCCCGCACTTATGGAGTTTCTTTAGGCTCAGGTCTGACTCCTTCAAAACAGAATTGACTGTCAAGTTAACTCGTCCGTTCAAGATCGTTAAGAATATGTGAATGGGCATCCGCATTGGTGGTAGGTTATCTCTTTCTTGGACCATGCGGAATAATATGAGAAAGGATTGCTCTCTTTTCTTTTTGAATTGAGAAGAGTATTCTCAGGTATAGGTTTATCACTTTTTTGGACCTAAGGGACTAAATTTACGGAAAAGGAACACCCGGTTTGATCTTAGTTTTCTCTTTTTCGTGCTTTGGACCTAAACATGAAAAAGATTCTGAGTGTACTTTATGTCTTTGTCATGTTGGTTAAACACTTAAGAACAAAGCAACGAGTTTATTGTTGTAAGCCCCATTTCTTGTAACCAAATGGATCTTTCTGAGTGATCTTGCTTTCCTTCACACTCGTAAAACTCAAGCTATTTTATGCTATTTTGGAAGGAGCATTGGGTAGGTGGTAATTTAACCTTTTTCGGACCTCCCTAACTAAGTACGAAAAGGTTCACCTTTTCTTCTAAGGAAGTTAAGAGAGTTCTTTTGTGGTATGTTTTATACTTTTTCGGCCTCAGGAGACTAAATTGGATGAAAAAGGACCCCCTTGGAGTCTTCTTTTGAGTTTTCATACTCTCTAAATGTTAAAACACCAACTAAGCATGTACTTGTTCGAGCTCATTAAATCCACAAATCGGTGACACTATCAAGCATTATTTTCCCGTCTCTTCAAGCTTGTTAAAAAATGAAGAGGGATCCGAGTTAACTTTCCTGGACTCATTAAAATTTAATAGGGAAGGTAAGGAAGAAGTTTTCTCTTGTTTTCAGTAGTGGTAGCATGTCCTCCTTGAACATAGCACTCTTTGTGTTTTCCGATATCCATGTTTTAGTGATCACTTTCCGTTCAGCTATTACTTTGAGTTTTTTACTCCTCCTCTTGTTCGTTATACCTGGGGAATCTGATCATGTATCCTACATGACAGATAATTCTAGTTGTTCTATTTATAATTTAATCGCTGCCCTGGGTCATCTCTGTGTCATGCTCATTGTTCAAGGACTTCACCCAATGTTTGATCTCTATCCTGATCCCATCATTGTTATATCTGTGATCTATTGTGTCTCCCTTCTTTTTCCCAGTTCCTAGTCACTCTTGTGATCCGTTGGAGGATCTATTGCCTTCCTTATCACAACATGGTTCCGTTTCAGTACTTCCTGATGACAAAGACCTAGAGTTTTGATGATCATACCTCAGGATTCACTTTTATAATTGGTGAATTCCTTTGCTTTAGTTGTCGATTATTACCTATTGATTGACAAATTGTTAAATCCTTTCCATGTTCGACTTTAGCTTACCCTTATTCACATGGCTTGGATTGTATTGGTTCTTTTGGATCATTTATGAAGACCTTAGTTCCTCACCTACGGACTAAGTTGCGCAAGATTATGTTCTATCCATATACACAGCTTCCAAATGTTTGAAGACTCATCATTATTGTATATTGTGGCTTCGATCCACCTTTGTAATATACATGGTTTCATACCCGTATCATATGATGTACTTAAATATTTTAAAGGAGCTAGTGTTCCAGTAAATTGAACATAGCATCCTTAGATATAGATTTGTATATGACATTACTATGTATTTGTTTCAGGTACTACCTCTGTTCCATTGGATTTCTGAGTTCTCCAAAGGTAAAGATTATAATGTATTTCAGTCATCACTTCCCTCTGACCTCACACATTAGGGGGAATCTGTTATCCACATGAATGGAACCTCTTTGTCTGAGTGCCGACATTCACTATGTTGGCACACAAAAGGACATTTATGGATTGAGGGTTGCCCAAAACACTATAGATGGGCATATTATGAACTACATTTATCATCCATCCAACTGGTTATTTTTACCTTTTAAATATGTCAAGTCATGTACGTGACTCTTCTTATATGCAACTCGCATGTTGTACGTGAGTGTCGGTTATTGCATCTCGCGTACATATTTGTACGCCGGTTACCCTTCGAGCAACTCGCGTGTCATACACGAGTTTCCATTATTGATACCCACGTACACCTTCCTTTGACATTAAAAATAAAAACTCGCGATTACTTGAGATTAGTTAATCCCTTAACCTTAATCACCTTAACTGTATCAACCTCCTCAACCTTCGAAATTGCCTTATTTCACCAAGTATAAATAAAGGCCTTGGGGAGGGTGTTAAACACATACACTTGGAGAGCAAATTTATGCTGGTGGAGTCCATTCAGAAATATTTGGAGCAGTGGAACTCAGAATCCTTTGGTTGTAGAGGAGTCCTTGTGTCAGGCGTTGGGTTGTAATTTGAACTCTTTCATTATTGTTAATAAAGAGAATCCTTCTTCCATATGTGTCTTGAATGTCTCTCATATATTGTGGTTTGATAAATACTTATGATTCAGCACTCTGTATATGATTTATCTAACCTGTTTATATATATGTATCATCTTGTATTTGGAGGATTGACTCTTGACAGGTGAAGGAGAAGCATCCCTGAAGGCTTTGGAGGAGAAGTAGAGTGGAAGAGGACAAGCTAGGATCAACCGTTGTGTATCAGGTGAGTCTTTCCTGTCCCCCTATTTTCTTTACTGCACTCTAGAGTTGATTTCCTGCAAGTTTCATGAGTATGTTGGTAACCCCAGACCTTCCGTTATAAGGTGTTTATTCCCGTACAATAGTAGTGTATCAATTTTGATTTTTGATTGGGAAATATATGTGAAGTAGCTAGCTATATATTCTCGAAGTAGCAAGCGTGTTTAGGGTTATTAAACAGGTTTACGAGTCTGAATGCTATTGGTTCTTAAGTTTGTATTATGAAAGTTTTGTATGTTTATGTAATCATATCTAAGACAGGCAAGACATAACTTAGATTGGCAACATCAAGCCAGACAGAATATAGATTGGCAACATCATGCCAAATATCTGGGATGAAATTTTTGGAGCTTTTTGGTGTATTTGGTCATAGAAATGATTGTTTCGCGTATTTTCAACATCAAATTCTGTTATTACTAAATATTGATCTACTCCATATGATGTCTATGGCTATGGCATTCAAACTGAACTCAATTCTTACTTACAACAATTAGTCTATTCAGTATTATTCTCTTATTCAGTATCATTCTCTTGTTTTCTTATGCATTTGGCGAGTCAGACCATGCACTCAAAGTGGTCTTATTTTTTTGGCGAATCAAACCATGCACTCAAGGTGGTCTTAGCAGCTAATTTTGAATTTTCTTAGTCACACTCACACTAGACAGACCATCTGGCATCACACTTTTCTTCCCCTCCCTAATGAAGCATGCAGGTTTTATATCTATTTCTTATGATGTTAAACTATGTGATATGTTGGTATGTCTGTGGATGGCAGGCAGTGGGTTAAGTTCCAAATAAGCATGCATACCTTAAAACTAAGGTGGGTTATACCGTAGGAATCACCACTTCATTCTATATAACTATGTATTCATCTTCTATTTGTGTTTAATGCATCAATTAAAGAGTTAAATGTAAGTTAAAACTGATTCAGATAATGGTGAGTTTAATTTTTGTTGTAAAATGATGGTAACTGGTTAGTTGTCAAACAAAAGTTTATGAAGGCTGGCATTAATGGAATTTGACAATATATGTAGGATCAAGGGCATCACATTTTTTAACCTATTGATATGCCAAATTGAGTCCTGAAATCCCACATGTAACCTTCTCCATGACAAGAATATAGGTCGTTACTTACAATTTGATGGCCTAATATTATATA